>RXON01000233.1:0-33754 GCA_009667805.1 Leptobrachium leishanense
TTTGGAAAGTGAGTTAAATGGGAAATTTTGACCTAGAATTTTCACTTCTCCAGTTATTCTCCTGCTTTTCACCGCGCTCTGCTGAATAACCCTTGTGAATGTTTAATCCCGAGGTGAAAAATAACATTGCTTTAGATTTTTTTCAAACACCAGTTAACCACTTGGCTTGCTATGGGACGCGCTCAGCGCGTCCAGCCAAGTGGTTCTCCTGTGCTATATGGACTCGCTGAGCACGTCGATGCACAGGAGGCAGCAATCAGCCGGATTCCGGCGGATTGCTGCGGCCCCCCGGTGCGGGCTGACATCTTGGATGACATCTAATTCAGGCGGCCCCCCCCCCGCATGTGCGGAGGAAGCGCCTGAAAGGGAGGGGGAGGTCCTTCAGACCTCTGTCCCTCCCGATCGCCAGGGGGCAGAGGGTTAATCCAGGCACCGTTTGAAGGGCACAGCCTGCCCTTCCAAACGGTGGCTGTGATTAACCCCTGGGGAGCCGGATCACGAATCGGCGCTGAAAAGCGCCGGATCGTGATCCTCTCCTGAGCTGGCCGACATCTTGGATGTCAGCCAAGCCTCCAGGAACTCCCCCTGAGGACTGGCGTCATCATGCATAGCACAATGACGCCAGTCCTGGAGTTAACCCCTAGCTAACACCAATGGTGGAGATAGGGGGTTTCAATGAACCCCCTATCTCCCGATCCGTGGCAGCTAGGGGTTAATGTTTGATATCGTTGGATCGGCCAGAGCATGGCCTTTCCAAGGATACTAAACATGAGCATGAAAAAAGTTTTTTAAAAAAAATAGGAAAATAAAAATATTTAAAAAAATAAATTCTAAAAAAAATAAACAAATTTCTTTGTTTTTGTTTTGTTAATGCAGCAATATTGTTCCCATTTCAATTATAATGTGAACAATAATGCCGCACTAACAATTTTTGTATGCGGTGCGTTTGTTAAAAAGCAAAATTTTCCCCAAAAAAAATGTAACGAGACCCCATTTCTAATTTAACAAGCGCACACCCATACAAAGTATAACCGCAAACGATCGCATGTTAAATATGAAAAAAACACTTTACACATAATAAATTATTGAATTATAAATTTTATTGCATTTTTGTTATAATATACAGACATGACATAAACGTATACATATAATAATGAATATTATGAATCTGCCAAGTCTGCGGAAAGAATGATATATAATATGTCTGGGTCATATATCAAAATATGGCTACAAACCGCGGGTTAAACATGAGATGAGCGAAAGCGGTAAAAATGACCTCAGCACAGAGGTGTGAAAAGTCTCAGCAGCGAAGGGGTTAAATGCAGCATATTAGGATGTTTTAGGGAAGTTAATTCTCAAATCTCAATCAGAAGCAGACACACCCCCTCACTATATTGTACAATGTATCAAATTGATTACCAGACTAAAAACACCTGGTGTTATGCCCGTTTGTGAACAGAGGTCATTTAGAGTTGATAATCTTTCCACGTACACATTAGTTTTTAATTCAATATCTAATAAACCGTTGCTTATATTATTCTGCAGTAAAGAGTCTCTTTATTTTAGTTTTTTTAGTATTGTTTTAAGCATTTTCTATACTTTTTTTCAAAATTTCCTTTTTTTTTCCAACCCGAACCGAACACGCCCAAAAAGTTCAAAATTCGAACTTTCGAACTGCCAAAGTTCGGGTCGAACTCCGAACCGTCCGAACCCGAACAGCTCATCCCTACTCAGCACAGGTGTGAAAAGCCTCAGCAGCGAAAGGGATAATCTATATATCACTCACTATGTCAGAAAGACCAAAAAGGACAGACAGACCTCCCAGACACAGATAAGAGGGCAAGCAGCCTCTGTGTCGGAAGGCTGAGCCCCTGGTCATCATGGACTTGGTGCATCCTCTGCAGGGGCACGCTTGTCCTTGTTTCTAACTGGTGCTGGCCGTCTTAAGCACCAGCAACATACAGAGGATTTGCAGGATTGGCTAACCAGGCCATCCTCCGAGTCCAGACCGAGTCTGCCAGCCAGGCTTGTAGTGGTTTACAGTCCACCTCAGTTGCCAACATCTAATTCAGCTCCATGTCCACAGCTACACCTGCCGTAGTCTCACTATCAACAACACGGAGGAGTCAGCTGAATTGTTTGACTACAGTGACAGTGACATGCTGCTTGAGGATGCGCAGCAACTCCAGTGCTCTGAATCAACTCTGAGGTTGAGGAAGGGAGTATAATCAGCCTAGAGGAGGGGTGCCAGTGACACACAAAGGACTGGCACTCATGTTCCCCAGCAGCTGCAGCATATTGCGAGGTTGGCTCCAGTGGTGAGGAGATAGGAGGTGATGATGATGAGATCACTGACTCCTCCTGGGTGCCTGATCGAACAGAGGAGTCAAGGGAGGATGAGGAGGCACAACAAAAATGAGACAGAACGTCCTCTATGAGCAACCGTAGCCAGTCCAAGGCATCAGATGTCAGAGCTGCTCAGGTGCAGAGCGCTGTTGTCTCGCAGCAAACGTCCAGGATCTCTGCTGTCTGGGAGTTCTTAACGACATGTGCAGCAGACTGCAGCGTTGCTATTTGAAAGTTATATCGGAAGAGGATCAAGCGTGGGAAAGACATCAGACACTTGGGTACCACATGCTTGAGGCGACCTATGACCACCTGCCACGCATCCTGTTGGCACAACACTTTGCATAGGTCCTCCTCCTCATCTGTCTCTACCCCCACTATATGTCCTGCCATGTGTAACGTGGTGGGGGGACCTGACTAGACAAGGAGCAGGAGGGGTGTGAGCCAAAGCGCAGTGATTAGACAAGATACAGACGGGAACCAGACATAAAACAGAAAAAAACACAGAACTACCCAAATAAACACCGAACTAAAGCAAGAGCAATAGAGCAGAAAACCGAACCAATGCAGAATAAATCAAGAAACCGAATATAAACTAACATAACATGAGAGATCTAAACACTAGACAAAACAAGAAATGAAAACATGAACATCAGACATAGGATAAAAAGAAATGCAATACTCAGATATAGCATAAACCAGACTTAAACAAAAGAAAGCATGAGACAAGAACTTAAACTAGACATAAATAAGAAACCCAAAAAAGAGCATTAACCTGAGAACAGTCAGGAGAACCAGAGCAACAGAACCTAACCAGACCTACAAGGTAAGGAATCAGGATTCAGAGTGAACCAGAGGCTAGGACAATACAGACTGAGGATCAGAACAAAATGAGGCCACATCCTACTTTGGGCGCTGGCTTCTTTTAACCAGAGTTCGTTAGAACAAATGAGTCCAGGTGAAATTCCAGGCTTGGAATCCACAGAATGAACAAAAAGAAAAGTCCAAAGCAGCAATGTCCACTACTGCCAGAGGAGGAGCCAGAGACTCGGGACGTCACACCATGTCATTGCCTACAACCTCCACTGACAGGGATGATGCTACAGTAATGGGTGCACCAGGTCCTTCCTCAGAATGTGACAGCATGCCATCAGCTGAAGATTTACACATTCAGATTACGTTGCCCCAGCTTTTGCAGCGTAAGAAAAAATATAGTCCCAACCATCCCCAAGCACAGAGTCTAAATGCCAGCTTGGCAAAATTACTCGCATTACAGCTGCTGCCTTTCCAACTGGTGGACTCTGCTCCCTTCCGTGAATTTGCTGAATGTGCTGTACCACAGTGGCAGGTTCCAAAACGCCATTTCTTTTCACGAAAGGCCATTCCAGCACTATACCAGCACGTGGAAGACAATGTTATGGAGTCATTGGGAAAGGCAGTCAGCAGCAAGGTGCTGTCACATTCAGTCTCAATGGCGGTACCCGGCATGCGCCAAGTAGGGCCCAGGTATGAGTAAAAGCCGCTATATGCAGAGATGCGGGACACAAATATCTAGGATACGTGAATAAACCACAGACACTGGGGACCTCTGCACGGCTATACCGAAAGAAGCCCTATGCTGATAGTGCAGATGCAGCCACTCTAAGGACCGATCTAACAGAAAAGGGGTTACCTAGTAGCCGTGCAGAGTCCTGGGGAAAACACAGATACCTGAAGGAGTTATACTCAACTTGCAGGGAAGGACTTCAATATACAAAAGTCATGGTCAGCAGAGACACACAACATATACATCAATATATCAACATACACAGTACAGCTAGGGATGAGTTTACAGAGGAAGAGGTTCTACAGCAGCTGTCTAAAGACAAATAAGTAAATGGGGCCTGATGGGATCCACCCTAAATTATTAAAAGAGCTCAGTGATGTAATAGCAAACCGTTAACGGGAGTCGTCCCAGAAGACTGGAAATTAAAAATGTTGTGCCATTTACAAGAAGGGTAGTAGGAAGGAATCGGGAAATATAGGCCAGTTAGTGTTACGTCAGTAGTGGGGAAATTAAATGGAAACCATGTTAAAGGAAAGGATTGTTGAACATCTAAAAACACATAGATTACAGGATCAGAAACAACATGGGTTTACCTCAGGGAGATCATGCCAAACTAATCTTATTGATTTTTTTGATTGGGTAACAAAAAATAGTAGACACAGGTGGTGCAGTAGACATTGCTTAATTTAGATTTCAGTAAGGCTTTTGATACTGTTTCGCATAGAAGGCTTATCAATAATTGCAATCTTTTGATCTTGGATTCCAATATTGTTGAATGGATTAGGCAGTGGCTGAGTGACAGGCAACAGAGGGTTGTGGTAAATGGACTTTATTCGGTGCAAGGTCTTGTTACCAGTGGGGTACCTCAGGGGTCAGTACTTGGACCATTCTCTTTAATATTTAAATTAGTGATATTGCAGAAGGTATTAATGGAAAAGTATGTCTTTTGCTGATGACACAAAGATTTGCAACAGGGTTGACGTTCCTGGAGGGATCAGCCAATGACAAATGATTTAGGTAAACTAAAAAAATGGTCGGAGTTGTGGCAATTGAGTTTTAATGTGGATAAGTGCAAGATAATGCACCGGGGACGTAAAAACCCAAGGGCTGAATATAGAATATTTGATACAGTCCTAACCTCAACATCTGAGGAAAGGGATTTAGGTCATTATTTCAGAGGATCTAAGGGTAAGTAGTCAATGTAATAGAGCAGCAGGAAATTCTAGCAGAATGCTTGGTTGTGTAGGGAGAGGTATTAGCAGTAGGAAAAGGGAAGTGCTCATGCCACTGTACAGAGCACTGGTGAGACCTCACTTGGAGTACTGTGTGCAGTTCTGGAGACCGTATCTCCAGAAGGATATAGACATCTTAAGAGAGTTCAGAGAAGGGCTACTAGAATGGTGTACGCTTGAAGGAGAAAAGTTACCAGGAAAAGCTTAATGATCTTAACATGTACAGCTTGGAAAAAAGATGAGACAGAGGAGATATGATAGAAACATTTAAATACGTAAATGGAATCACAAAGGTAGAGGGAGTATATTTAAAAGGAAACAAAATAGCAAAACAATAGGACATAGTCTTAGATTAGAGGGGCAAAGGTTTAAAAGTAACATCAGGAAGCATTATTTTACTGAGAGGGTGGTGGATACATGGAACAGTCTTCCAGTAGAAGTGGTAGAGCCAAAAAAGTAATTGAATTTAAGCAGGCATGGGATAGGCATAAGGCTATCCTAAACAAAAGATAAATCCAGGTAATGTATCCATGTAATTGGGCAGACTAGATGGGCCGAAAGGTTCTTATCTGCCGACATTTTTCTATGTTTCCATGTTTCTATGTCCAGAAGAGTTGTCAGTAAATATGCCAGGAGTCAAAACCAAAACGTATTACCTTGAACCAAAGCGGGGATACAGCACCAGAGAAAATCCATCAGCCAGGCCAGAGGGTCAATACCAGGAAATCAATAAGAACATGAAACTCAGACAATGGAGAAACACTGAAACTGAAATAGAACTAGAACTAGGATAGAATAACAGGGAGCTCTCAGGAACAAAACAGTAGCTGAAGTGAACCCGATGCAAGAGCATGGTGATATGGGCCCATGGCTTAATATTGGGGAGTAATCAGCCCATATCACCAGCAGAAGCTCAACGAGCAATAGAACTTAACAACTTAACCCCTGAGCTGCATTCCAGGGAAAAGCAACAGAGAAACACATAGGAACCAAGACATGAGGAATACAGAGGGCAGGGAGACAGGGTTGGAACGTGGGAACGTGACAGTAGCCCCCTCCAAAAAAAAGGTGACCTCAGGGCACCTACAAAAATCCAAAAAACAAGACACACTCAGTCTTCTGAGTCATTGGAATCTCCAGCAAAATTCTCCATGAGACTAGGGAATCGCTGGAGCACAACCCAGTGTGCCTCCCAGACCAGTAACCCAGAAGGAGTCCTCACAAAACCCTCAGGAACATTCTTCCATTTGGAAAACATTTTACCAACCAGACTACCTGATTGCTGAGATTCCTCAAGGTAAGCTAGGAGTACAGCCTTATCAGACTCGGGAAGGAGCATGATATTCTCAGACCCTGGGCGAAGAGTGGCATCCTCAGACCCAATGCGACTAGAGCTGGTCCCCTTTTTACGTCTCCTCCTAGAGCGAGACTTAACAGGTGTGACCATGTCACATGTCATGACATTATTGGAACCACTGAGGGACATGGGCACAGTGGGTTTGGTGTGTGGCTCGGTTACCGGTAACACACAGCTTGACTGGGTTTCTGGAACCGCTGACACACAGCTTGACTGGGTTTCTGGAACCACTGACACACAGCTTGACTGGGTTTCTGGAACCGCTGACACACAGCTTGACTGGGTTTCTGGAACCGCTGACACACAGCTTGACTGGGTTTCTGGAACCGCTGACACACAGCTTGACTGGGTTTCTGGAACCGCTGACACAGCTCGACTGGGTTTCTGGAACCGCTGACACAGCTCGACTGGGTTTCTGGAACCGCTGACACACAGCTCGACTGGGTTTCTGGAACCGCTGACACACAGCTCGACTGGGTTTCTGGAACCGCTGACACACAGCTCGACTGGGTTTCTGGAACCGCTGACACACAGCTCGACTGGGTTTCTGGAACCACTGACACACAGCTCGACTGGGTTTCTGGAACCGCTGACACACAGCTCGACTGGGTTTCTGGAACCGCTGACACACAGCTCGACTGGGTTTCTGGAACCGCTGACACACAGCTCGACTGGGTTTCTGGAACCGCTGACACACAGCTTGGGACTGGCACCGCAAAAGGTTTAGGCATCACGACTGGCACCGCGCCAGGAAGCATCGCTTGCACCACACCAGGATTAAATATCGTGGGTGGCACGTAACCAGAATCAGACGTGGGTGGCACGTAGCCAACAACAGACGTGGCAGCTTCACTGTCAAAGACATAGCGGTTACGCCGCTAGACTCCATGATTGCGGGTTTCTCGCTGGACAACATGATTGCGGTTTCCCCACCAAACTCCGTGGTTGTGACCCCACCACCAGACCCAATAATTGCGGCCTTGCCACCTGGCACTGAGTGCAGTGGGTGATGCAGATAAGCGTACAGCACCGCAGGTAATACAGCCTGTAACAATCATACGCCCTGGACCACCATTTGGGTATCTGGCAGTTTGGTGAGGCCACATACGAGAGGTATGGAATAGTATGGGGCTGGGAGGAGAAAGTGCACGATGAGGTCATCCTCATTGACCAGGAAGACTCGGAAGCTAATGCCACCTCCAACCTATGCTGCATGGGCTCCCTTATCCTGCAAAGCCTGCTAAAGGACCCCAGGATTCGTACTATCAAGGAGAGGGATCATTACTGGTTGGCAAGTCTTCTTGATCCACGATACAAGGGTAAAGTTGCAGAGCTCATCCTGCCCGCACAGAGGGAGGACAGGATGAAACAACTTGAGGATGCTCTAAAGCGACACTTGTGTAACACCTTTCCAGGCACTGGTAGGTTACCAAGTGATGACACAGGTGCTTCTGAGGCTGCGGATGATCAGAGGAAGAGCGGTGAAGGCCGGGGCCGCTGGACTGATGCCTTTTTAAATATTTTTAGTCCACAACGCCCAGGGACGTCAAATGTAGGCACTCATTACCAACGTCTTCACCGTATGGTGCAGGACTACCTAGGGGCAAGGGCAGACCTGGATACCTTTACAGCAGATGATCCACTGGCTTACTGGGTGTTGAGATTGGATCACTGGTCAGAATTTAGCCAATATGCTATGGAGCTACTAGGTTGCCCTTCATCCAGCGTGCTTTCTGAAAGGTTGTTCAGTGCCGCTGGAGGTTTTGTCACAGACAAAAGAGTGCGTCTGTCCACCGACTCTGTAGACCGGCTGACATTTATAAAAATGAATCAGTCCTGGATCAGCAGCTATCAATCCCCTGATGCTGACGTAATAAATAGATCGGGGATCTCTTCTGCATTCCCAAAACCTCCACCACTGTACTCTCCCACATTACCACAGTGGGGTTACAATGTGAAGGCACTTGCTGCCACCAAAGGTAAAATATTTGGGTGCACTGCCACTGACGCCTATATTACCAGATTCATATACAGGGTTATTCAGAGAGCATGAAAAGCAGGAGAATGACTGGAGAATGAAAAATTTTCGGTCAAAATAGCCAAACCAGAAAAATTCTCCCTTTCATCGCACTTTCCAAATTGGCTATTTTGACCTAGAATTTTTTATTCTCCAGTCGTTCTCCAGTCATTCTCATGCTTTTCACGCTCTCTGAATAACCCTGATAATTTTAATATTGGACCGCAGGGTCCACCACTGCACTCTTCCACAATACCACAGAGGGGTTACGGTGTGCCGGCACTGTTGCCAACATTAAAGGCCCAATATTAAAGCACCTATTTACTTTCATCCAAAGCCTGCATAATTTTCACCATAATTTAGCCAAGAAAAAACCCTAAACTTGCTCTGCGTGTCCTAAAACGTCTCCTCTTCTCATACAGACTGCCGTCGCAAGCAGTTGTTTATGAATAGATTAAAGGAAAACCATTTACCGTTATTTGAAATGTCATTTTTTTAAACAAATGTTTCTATACATCCTACAAATCTGCCACTTCACGGGCAGGTTATGGGGACCTCCTATGCACGATATTTGATGGAATTTTTCTTTTTTATTCTTAACCTTTGTCATGAAAAACTCACTGTTCCTTTAAAAACTTTTTTAAAACTTTTTGTCCTTGTTTCCTGTCCCCCAGGACACTACCCAGACCCCCATACACGTTTTATGGCAATATCTAGCATATATGCCCTCTTGGAGTGCACTCTAAAAATCGAACGTTCGGGTCCCAATTTTTTTACATTCAGTTCGGATCGCGTTCGAGATCGAACTCGAACTTTTGAAATTGTTCGAGTTCGAAATCGAACAGAACACGGGGGCATCGGCTCATCCCTAAAAGTCTGACAGTACGTGGGAGAGCATTCCAGAGAGTGGGGGCTGCGCGTGAGAAATCCTGCAGTCTATCATGGGAAGAGGTGATGCGGGGAGATGCTATGCGCAGGTCACTGTTTGACCTTAGGGAGCGGGCTGGGGTGTATTTGGTGATTAGTGAGGACAGGTAGTGGGACGCTGAGTTAGTGAGGGTTTTGTAGGTAAGGATAAGGATTTTGAACTTAATTCTGCAGTGGATGGGGAGTCAGTGAAGGGACTCGCAGAGGGGAGCGGCAGAGACAGAGCGGCAGGTGAGGTGAATTAGCCTGGCGGAGGCGTTCAGGATGGATTGTAGGGAGAGGCGGGACAGAGGGAGGCCAGATAAGAGATTAATTGCAATAGTCGAGTCGGGAGATTACCAGGGCGTGTATGAGTTGTTTTGTGGTGACAGCGGTAAGACATGGCCGAATTCTGGAAATTACGCAGTTGGTATCGGCAGGAGGAGGAAAGAGACTTGATGTGGGGGATGAAGGAAAGAGCAGAGTCAAGTGTAACTCCAAGACAGCGAACTTGGTTTGATGGGGAGATGGTGATACCCTCCACCGTGATAGAGAAGTCAGGAGGTGGGGAGGCATTGGAGGGAGGAATAAGTAGGAGCTCAGTCTTTGACATGTTGATCTTTAGGTGGTGGGAGGCCATCCAGGAGGAGATGCCAGATAAACAGTCACTGACTTTTGAAAGGACAGGGGGAGAGAGATCAGGGGTAGAGAGGTAGATCTGAGTGTCATCAGCGTAGAGGTGGTAATTAAAGCCAAAGCTGTTGATGATTTTGCCCAGGGAGGAGGTGTAGATGGAAAAGAGCAGAAGACCAAGGACAGAGCCTTGAGGTACACCAACAGATAGAGGCAATGAGGAGGAGGAGTTACCAGCAAAGGACACACAGAAGGACCTAGATGCACACGAAGAAGGACAGCCCTTATATAGTCATATATGGTGAAGAACAGGTGGGGTCCACAACCACAGAAAAGTGCAGGTGAAATAAGCTCAATATGGTTTACCAATAGCAGGATGACAGGGATGTTGGCATTCCCAATGACATGTAAAAAAACAGAAAAAATTGCACAATAGCGCAATACAGTATAGCCAAAACACAATATTGAATATAGCAATTGCCCACTCACATGGATCAGAGCCTGTATAAATCAAGGCTCTATATATCAGCAATGGGTCTCTTCAGGGATGACCCCGTCCCGTATCCACACGTCCTCTTGAAATATCATATGTGAATAGAAAACAAACACAGGTGGACCATAGCGTAAATCAGCCTGGTATAAATAAGCATATCACTAGAAGAGGACCAAACTCACGTGATTTTGAGCCTGTGAGATAAACACTGGCTCCGTACTAGCACTTCTGGTGTAGATAGGGTACACCCACCCCCTTTTTCTCAATTACAAAAGATTGAGAATTTCCTTCTTGTAAAGTAAAAACATTTTAATAGTATAAAAATAAAAGTAAATTGCCAAAACGCGTTTCGCTGTCACAACAGCTTCATCAGTTGGTCATATCCAAATATATCTTAACAAACTATATATATAGTGTTCATACCCCCAACAATCAGGTGCCATCAATAAATTAATCGCCACATTTGCTTCACACGTGCAGTCGGTGTTCGCTTCCGTCGCTCCCTGTAACTCGTCAGTCGGACCCTCGGCTGACTTCGAACTACGTCATTTTTTATAGGTACTCCATTTCTGTTTTTATGGTCCCCCCTTTTTTAATATTATCCTTTTTTATTATTATTTATTTTAATTTCAATTTTAATTTTCCCCCTTTTTATTTGTATTTTACATCTCATGTCCCCCGGTATGTGCATCTTTTTTGTTTCCAATGCAATATTTCAGAGAGTAATTGTGGTCCCATATGGGGGTATGTTTCCCTCTGTATGGGTATGTTCATTTCTTCATTTACCGCAGATGGAAATATCGATTTCTCGGTATTTGAATATACGGCTGCAGCAGTCGGACTTTAGCATGGGACATAGTGAGGGCATTGGAACTCCAAAGATGGCGCTCGTGATTGAAAAGGAGGTGGCACCAAGCATGCCGACGAACAGGAAGAGGGAAGCCCGAATGAAACAGCGGCGCGCATGCGCACGAGCGCCCGTCCCGCCGAGGGTCCGACTGACGAGTAACAGGGAGCGACGGAAGCGAACACCGACTGCACGTGTGAAGCAAATGTGGCGATTAATTTATTGATGGCACCTGATTGTTGGGGGTATGAACACTATATATATAGTTTGTTAAGATATATTTGGATATGACCAACTGATGAAGCTGTTGTGACAGCGAAACGCGTTTTGGCAATTTACTTTTATTTTTATACTATTAAAATGTTTTTACTTTACAAGAAGGAAATTCTCCATCTTTTGTAATTGAGAAAAAGGGGGTGGGTGTACCCTATCTACACCAGAAGTGCTAGTACGGAGCCAGTGTTTATCTCACAGGCTCAAAATCACGTGAGTTTGGTCCTCTTCTAGTGATATGCTTATTTATACCAGGCTGATTTACGCTATGGTCCACCTGTGTTTTTTCTATTCACATATGATATTTCAAGAGGACGTGTGGATACGGGACGGGGTCATCCCTGAAGAGACCCATTGCTGATATATAGAGCCTTGATTTATACAGGCTCTGATCCATGTGAGTGGGCAATTGCTATATTCAATATTGTGTTTTGGCTATACTGTATTGCGCTATTGTGCAATTTTTTCTGTTTTTTTACATGTCATTGGGAATGCCAACATCCCTGTCATCCTGCTATGGGTAAACCATATTGAGCTTATTTCACCTGCACTTTTCTGTGGTTGTGGACCCCACCTGTTCTTCACCATATATGACTATATAAGCGCTGTCCTTCTTCGTGTGCATCTAGTTCTCTATTTTTGGGTGTGTGTAGGAAACACCCTATTTGGACATAGCTGCTGTATCTGTTCATACTGGTGAGGCATCACTATTTCCGTCTTGGCGCCCCTTATTCTTGTTTTTTGTACACAGAAGGACCTGTTGGATAAATAGGAGTCAACCCAAGCAAGTGCAGTGTCACCAAGACCCAGAGAGTTGAGGGTCTGTAGAAGGAGGGGGTGGTCAAGCAGGATGAGAATAGAATAGTGGCCGTGTTTTTTAGCAGTTAGGAGGTAGTTGGTGACTTTGGTGAGGGCATTTCAGTTGAGTGTAGGGGCGGAAGCCAGAATGCAGGGGGTCAAGTAGGGAAGGGAGGACAGGAAGAGGGAGAGGCGGTTGAAGACTAGTTTTTCTAAGAGCTTTGATGTGAAGGGAAGCAGGGATACAGGGCGGTAGTTGGATGGAGAGTTGGGGTCTAGTGATGGTTTCTTTAGTAAAGGGGTAACTAGCACGTGTTTGAAGGCCGATGGAAAGGAGCCAGTGGAGAGAGATAAGTTGAAGATGTGTGTGAGAGCAGGGGTGAGGGAGGAGGAGAGGGGAGGAATTAGATATGAGGGAATGGGGTCGAGCGGGCACGTGGTGAGATGTGAGGAGGACAATAAGGAATTGACTTCCTCCTCAGTGGCTGGGAGGAAGCGGCAGAGGGTGGCAGAGGGGACCTGTGGGAGTGGAGGTGGCAGATAACTATCTTGTGTTGGGATGTTGCTTCTGATAGTTAAACTTTTACTGAGGAAGTAATCTGCCAGGTCTTGAGCACAGAAGGCAGCTGAGGGGGGAGGTGCAGGTGGGTAGAGGAGGGTGTTGAAGGTGGACCAGAGCCGTTTAGGGTTGGAGGACAGCGTAGATATAAGAGATGAGAATTATTGTTTGGCCAAGTGGAGGGCAGAGGTGTATGACCAGAGAATAAACTTGAACAAAATCAGCTTCAGAGTGGGATTTCCTCCAGGCACGCTCTGCGGTGCGGGAGCATCTTTGCAGGTAGCGAGTCTGGAGGGTGTGCCAGGGCTGAAGCTGGCATCGTGGGGCCTTACAGAGTCGAAGAGGAGCAAGAGTGTCTAGAGCAGAGATAAGCGTAGTGTTGTTGTGATTAGTGGCAGCATCAGGGCAGGTGAAGGATGAAGTATGAGGGAGGTGGTGAAGTAGGTTGGAGAATTGATGGGTGTCCACAGCATGTAGATTTCTGCGAGTGTGTGTGCGGGGTGGGGGAGCAGGGTATTTAGGAAGTCGATAGGTTGAAAGAGAGAAGGTGGTGGAGCAGAGGTTGGAAAAGACCAGGTCAATAACGTGACCATCGCGGTGGGTAGGGAGGAGGGAGGTTTGTGTGAGTCCAAGGGAGGACGTGAGTGAAAGAAGTTAGGAGGCAGCAGGAGCGGAAGGATCGTCAATGGGAATGTTGATGTCCCCTAGAACTAGGCATGGAAGATTAGAAGACAGGAAGTGAGAAAGCCAGGTAGCAAAGTGGTCAAAGAACTGGGAGGTAGGTCCCGGTGGGCGGTAGATGACTGCCACCCTGAGAGGCAGAGGAGAGATTAGGCGGATGCAGTGTGTCTCGAAGGAGAAGGAGAGGGATGGGGGTGGAGGGAGATGCTGGTAGGTGCAGGTGGGAGAGAGCAGGAGTCCGACCCCACCACCATTTCTCTCACCCGGTCTGGGGGTATGGCTCAAGTGTAGACCGCCATGTGAGAGAGCAGCAACGGAGGCCGTGTCAGAGGGAGTTAGCCAGGTTTCAGTTAAAGCTAGGAGGTTGAAGGAGTTTGAAAGGAAGAGGTCATGGATGGCTGTGAGTTTGTTGCACACAGAGCGAGCGTTCCAGAGGGCGCAGGAGAAAGACAGGCGCTGAGGGATTATGGGAATGAGGTTGCTGGGCTTGCAGGGAGGTGATTTATGTGTGATGGAGATAGGATGAGAGGGAAGTATTGGATGTGTTGTGGGGCCAGGGTTAGGGGATATGTCACCTGAATAGAGTAACAGCAGGAGGGTGAGAAAGAGAAGGTGGGAATGGGATTTGTGGGAGTGATTGGCAGCACGAGAGTTAGAGGGAGACCATGTTCTGAGGAAACAAAGGAGCTCATGCGAGGCCATCATGTGGGACGAGAGGAGGGAGGGAGAGATGCAGATAGTGTAGGGGTCGGTGGTAGAGGGGCAGGAGTTCCATTTAAGGAGAAAGGTAGAAGTAAAGAGCAGAAGCGTGAGAGAAAGCATGATATAGACTTGAGTTTACCAGAGTAAAAAGTGGGCCTTGCAGTTTTGCAGTTCCTTCCTCCAGTCCCGCAACTCCAAGAATCAACTCTGAACGTCCACTTAAGAATGACACTGGAGCCTGGCTCAATGGAGCCAGTTATAGTTGTTATATAGGGCGGACTGATTGCATTCAGGCAGTTAAAAAGTCAACACCTGAAGCTGGATGGGCTGTGTCAATAGGGCAGGAGATTCACATGCTAATTAGCAAAGCAAATGGTGGAGAAAAACAAAAATAAATAAAAACAGCAAAAAGACCAAGGTAACGTTGCAATGTGGGTGCCTGCGAATACTGGGTGATGGGGGTCCTACCAGCAAAAGTATGCAGGGGATCAGTTGAGATGTGGGTGTCTGTGGATGATGGGTGATAATTTCCTACCAGCAAAAGTATGCAGGGGATCAGTTGAGATGTGGGTGTCTGTGGATGATGGGTGATGGGTGATAATTTCCTACCTGTGGAGAGAGGAGACAAAGGAATTAGGGATCGTGATGGCGTATGGGATCTTGGATAAAACTCCAGGAATCAACTCTGAACGTCCACTTAAGAATGCCACTTAAGAATGCCACTTGGAAATGACACTGAGCCTAGCTCAATGGAGCCAGTTATAGTTGTTGTATAGGGCGGACTGATTGCATTCAGGCAGTTAAAAAGTCAACACCTGAAGCTGGATGGGCTGTGTCAATAGCCCCAAGTGGCATCCCCAACTGGCATCCTAAGTGTACGTTTAGAGTTGATTTCCTGGAGTTGCGGGACTGGAGGAAGGAACTGCAAGGCCCACTTTTTACTCTGGGTAAACACACACGTCTATCATGCTTTCTCTCACGCTTCTACTCTTTACTTCTACCTTTCTCCTTAAATGGAACTCCTGCCCCTCTACCACAGACCCCTACACTATCTGCATCTCTGCATCTCTCCCTCCCTCCTCTCGTCCCACATGATGGCCTCGCATGAGCTCCTTTGTTTCCTCAGAACATGGTCTCCCTCTAACTCTCGTGCTGCCAATAACTCCCACTCCCACAAATCCCATTCCCACCTTCTCTTTCTCACCCTCCTGCTGTTACTCTCTGCAGGTGACATATCCCCTAACCCTGGCCCCACAACACATCCAATACTTCCCTCTCATCCTATCTCCATCACACATAAATCACCTCCCTGCAAGCCCAGCAACCTCATTCCCATAAACCCTCAGCGCCTGTCCTCTTTCTCCTGCGCCTTCTGGAATGCTCGCTCTGTGTGCAACAAACTCACAGCAATCCATGACCTCTTCCTTTCAAACTCCTTCAACCTCCTAGCTTTAACTGAAACCTGGCTAACTCCCTCTGACACGGCCTCCGTTGCTGCTCTCTCACATTGCAGTCTACACTTGAGCCATACCCCCAGACCGGGTGAGAGAAATGGTGGCTGGGTCGGAATCCTGCTCTCTCCCACCTGCACCTACCAACATCTCCCTCCACCCCATCCCTCTCCTTCTCCTCCTTCGAGACACACTGCATCCGCCTGTTCTCTCCTCTGGCCCTCAGGGTGGCAGTCATCTACCGCCCACTGGGACCAACCTCTCAGTTCTTTGACCACTTTGCTACCTGGCTTTCTCACTTCCTGTCTTCTAATCTTCCATGCCTAATTCTCGGGGACTTCAACATTCCCATTTATGATCCTTCCGCCCCTGCTGCCTCCAAACTTCTTTCACTCACGTCCTCCCTTGGACTCACACAATCCACCCTCCTCCCTACCCACCGCGATGGTCACGCTATTGACCTTGTCTTTTCCAACCTCTGCTCCATTTCTGAGTTCAACTGTTGCCCTTTCCCCATCTCTGACCACCACCTTCTCTCTTTCAACCTATCTGGACTTCCTAAACACCCTGCTCCCCCACCCCGCACACACACTCGCAGAAATCTACATGCTGTGGATCCCCATCAATTCTCCAATCTACTTCACCACCTCCCTCACACCTCATCCTTCACCTGCCCTGATGCTGCCACTAATCACTACAACACTACTCTTATCTCTGCTCTAGACACTCTTGCTCCTCTTCTACTCTGTAAGGCCCCACGCCGTCAGCTTCAGTCCTGGCACACCTTCCAGACTCGCTACCTGCAAAGATGCTCCCGCAGTGCAGAGCGTGCCTGGAGGAAATCCCGCTCTGAAGCTGATTTTGATCACTTCAAGTTTATTCTCCGGTCATACACCTCTGCCCTCCACTTGGCCAAACAATCCTTCTTCTCATCTCTTATATCTACGCTGTCCTCCAACCCTAAACGGCTCTGGTCCACCTTCAACACCCTACTCTACCCACCTGCACCTCCCCCTCAGCTGCCTTCAGCGCTCAAGACCTGGCAGACTACTTCCTCAGTAAAACTCTAACTATCAGAAGCAACATCCCAACACAAGATAGTTATCTGCCACCTCCACTCCCAGAGGTCCCCTCTGTCACCCTCTGCCGCTTCCTCCCAGCCACTGAGGAAGTCATTGCTTCCTCCCAGCCACTGAGGAGGAAGTCAATTCCTTATTGTCCTCCTCACATCTCCCCATGTGCCCGCTTGACCCCATTCCCTCACATCTAATTCCTCCCTCTTCTCCTCCCTCACCTCTGCTCTCACACACCTCTTCAACCTATCTCTATCCACTGGCTCCTTTCCATCCGCATTCAAACACGCGCTAGTTACCCCTTTACTAAAGAAACCATCCCTCGATCCCAACTCTCTATCCAACTACCGCCCTGTATCCCTGCTTCCCTTTACCTCTAAGCTCTTAGAAAAACTAGTCTTCAACTGCATCTCCCTCTTCCTGTCCTCCAATTCCCTACTTGACCCCTGCAATCTGGCTTCCGTCCCCTACACTCAACTGAAACTGCCCTCACCAAAGTCACCAACGACCTCCTAACTGCTAAAAAACACGGCCACTATTCTATTCTCATCCTGCTTGACCTCTCGGCTGCTTTTGACACTGTTAACCACCCCCTACTTCTACAGACCCTCAACTCTATGGGTCTCTGTGACACTGCACTTGCTTGGGTTGACTCCTATTTATCCAACAGGTCCTTCTGTGTGTCCTTGCTGGTAACTCCTCCTCCTCATTGCCTCTATCTGTTGGTGTACCTCAAGGCTCTGTCCTTGGTCCTCTGCTCTTTTCCATCTACACCTCCTCCCTGGGCAAAATCAACAGCTTTGGCTTTAATTACCACCTCTACGCTGATGACACCAGATCTACCTCTCTACCCCTGATCTCTCTCCCCCTGTCCTTTCAAAAGTCAGTGACTGTTTATCTGGCATCTCCTCATGGTGGCCTCCCACCACCTAAAGATCAACATGTCAAAGACTGAGCTCCTACTTATTCCTCCCTCCAATGCCTCCCCACCTCCTGACTTCTCTATCACGGTGGAGGGTATCACCATCTCCCCATCAAACCAAGTTCGCTGTCTTGGAGTTACACTTGACTCTGCTCTTTCCTTCATCCCCCACATCAAGTCTCGTTCCTCCTCCTGCCGATACCAACTGTGTAATATTTCCAGAATTTGGCCATTTCTTACCGCTGTCACCACAAAACAACTCATACACGCCCTGGTAATCTCCCGACTCGACTATTGCAATAATCTCTTATCTGGCCTCCCTCTGTCCCGCCTCTCCCCCCTACAATCTATCCTGAATGCCTCCGCCAGGCTAATTCACCTCACCCGCCGCTCTGTCTCTGCCACTCCCCTCTGCGAGTCCCTTCACTGGCTCCCCATCCACTGCAGAATTAAGTTCAAAATCCTTATCCTTGCCTACAAAACCCTCACTAACTCAGCTCCCCACTACCTGTCCTCACTAATCACTGAATACACCCCAGCCCGCTCCCTAAGGTCAAACAGTGACCTGCGCCTAGCTTCTCCCCGCATCACCTCTTCCCATGATAGACTGCAGGATTTCTCGCGTGCAGCCCCCACTCTCTGGAACGCTCTCCCTCGTACTGTCAGACTTTCCCCTAACTTCTCTTCCTTCAAACGCTCCTTAAAACGTTCCTATTTAGGGAAGCCTACCACCCAACTCACTGATGCAACCATCAATCACTCTCACCTTACAGTCCTCTCCTCCTGTTTCCAACCCCCAACCCTCCTAGATTGTGAGTTCCTACGGGAATAGGGCCCTCATCTCCTCCTGTAATGTTTGTTGAATGTTGTTCAATGTATTGTAACCCTGTCTATACTGTGCCTATTGTACAGCGCTGCGGAATATGCTGGCACTTTATAAATAATAATAATAATAATAATCCTTAGAAATATCTATTCAGGATGCCGAAGGAATAAATCACCCAGGATCATACAGGGTGGAAATTCACAATCGGTTTTATTAAAACTATTTTATTTTATTGTATTTTATTTATTGTTTTATTAAAACCAATTGTGAATTTCCACCCTGTATGATCCTGGGTGATTTATTCCTTCGGCATCCTGAATAGATATGTCTAAGGATCTGGTTTCCTGCCTTGTGGACCTGAGGTTGGGGAATCGGTGCCCCTTGATTTAAATCCACTGATCTGCCTTCTGTTTGGTGTCCATTTATTTAAATCGGCACCAGAATATGTGAGTATATCTCCTATTTTTTCACTCCTATCTGGGATGATACAGTCTGCACTTAATTCCTCCCTTCCGTTTTTTTTCCCTTTTTTCTTCCACCTCCATCAACTGTTTCATCGAGGACTCGATCCCTGGCTGAATATCATTTATTGAAACTGAAGATTGTGAGTGCTAGCGCCGGACACCAGCTCTGTAACCTGCATCTTGATGTTATCTGTAATGTATTCTGGAAGGGAGGGGGTTGTCTCACTTGTGTGTCTAAAGTGAAAATAAAGCATTCTCCATTTTGGGTTGAAACAGCAAGGATCTCCTGTGTGATATTTCCTGCGTCTGGGTTAGAAGTACTTCTGCAGAATACTGACTTCAAGAGGAGCAGTTTGCACGTGGACAGAAACCCCACGTTACAACAACCTTGTGAGGTTGCAGTGTTTTTTGAAGATCCCAAAAATTTCCATCATTTTGACTCACCTTTAAATTCACTCTTAGTCTCTGTCAATACATCCACCCATCCCACCACATGAGTTTCTGAGAACCTGCTCATTCACCTTGAATCTTCCTCCTCAGTCTGAGAGTCTCTGATACCAATAAACCAATTTAAAAAGTAATGGTCTTGTTGTTATTAATATTATTCTTTATTTATATAGCCCCAACATATTCTGCAGCATTGAACATTGGGCATAATATAGAAAGGGTTACAATACATAGAGACTGAACAACATTTTGACAAACCAATACAGGAATATGTGTGTGAGCAACTGAAATATGCTTTTATATTTAGAAACTCAGGTTAATTTTTAGATTGTGAAAACAAAAAGTCATGATCCCCCACTGATAACCATAGAAATTGTCTCATGAATGACATCCCATTTTATCCTCTTGCCTTGTTACCTTCAATTATCTGGTTAAAGCCATTCCTATATATCAGCCAAAAGACATGTCTCTGTTCTCTACCTTCTCTTGCTGGTCTCCATTATCTGTCTCTATTTGCGCCACTTTATACCTATCCTGAGCAATTCATTCCCTCTGTCACTAAGCCTAAATTATTGAATGGACACCCCAGCGCCTCTTAATACCTATGTATCCCATGACTCTAATTCCCTGCACCCCTAGAACCTTCTAAATGCAATATCCTTTCTTATTTAATCAATTTTTTCAGTAGATTGGAGATAATAATATAATTAGTTCACTGAGATTCCTTTAAGACTTCCTACTGGTGATTCATCAAAGCATCATCTCTAAGCCTTCCTGCTTTGTCACCCAAAATCCATCCTACCTATTGTTTTGTTCCACGTGTAAGACTTCCAAGACCTGTAACATAGGCATTGAAATTGAATAGCTCCTAGTCAACCGCTTCATGTGGTGGTAATATTATTCTCTTTAAATTGTTTGGCTTGATTCCAGCACGGAGTCCAGTACCATCATTCACATTTCCATTAGCGTCAGTGAGCACGGATCCAGCCGTTTCACCAATATTAACATTTTCGTTTGTGCTTCATTTGGCAATTTTCACAAGCAGGTTCAGTCCACTGTCGAGCCTATAGTTAAGAAATGTTGATATTTTTTAGTCTGACATTTATATGAAATATTTTCAGTAACTGCAGCATCTTGACTTTGCATTAACAGCCTTATTAGTTTAAAGTTCTATGCAGGATTTAAGCACATACTGTATGTTCTAAACATTCTCTTTATAAGACCCTCATGGTTATATTGTTTTATGTAAACTCAAAGATATACTTTTTTACAGATCGATATGAGATAAAATGTTTCTATTAATATTAGATATATGCAACCCCCCCCCCAAAAAAATGTTTAAATTAGTTTTGCAAGAAACTGAAATAAATTATTTTTATCTGCCAAAAATTCATTTCGGCTCGTCCAAAATTTACGGATTAAAAAACGTATTTTATTTAATTATTTTTTAAACAAACTTAGAATGAACCAAACATTTTAATTTAGTAGTGGCTGGGACTGCAATTGCTAGCCAGGAGCTACTATCACATTAAAAACAAAGTTTTAAAAATGAAAAATTAAATGGTTATGGAGTCACAATAACCCCCATAACACACTATGCCCCCACGTAACATTCCGAAGGGGGTCATTGTGGGGGGGTCACCTAAACATCTTGTTACTATTAACTCCCAGCCTCCAACCATGAGCAATGAGCAGAGGTTAAGGCATTTAAAACTGGGAACCTGTAACGTGTCAACTCCCAGCCATATCAGCGGGTTAATTGAAAATGGGTTAAACAGATGTCCTTCCCCAAGCCCCCACCCATGGGCACTGGGTGGGGCAATATAAATGCAAATGTTGGATGACCTAAAAATTCAGGGAAGGTATGGCTATTATTTCCCTTTCCCCACCCTTAGACTTTGGGTGGTTGATGAATGACAAAGGGGAGTGCACACATGTCCACCCAACAACTCGCATACAGGCAGCTGGTATATTAGAGCAACAGAGTATGACTTCACTCTGTCAGGGTTTGAGCTATAAATATCAAGCGTGGATTGGCCTAAGGCAGGGGGCAGCAACCTTGACTCCCTGATGTTTTGGGAACTACGTTTCCCATGTGGCTCAGTCACCCATTTGGCTGACTGAGCCACATGGGAAACGTAGTTCCCAAAACCTCAGGGAGCCAAGGTTGCTGACCCCTGGCCTAGGGCGTAGCCCTTTTCTCAGGCAAGGTGGTGTACTTGAACTGTTTGTGTGTTTTTTAACAGTGCTGGTTCAGAGGAGCAGTACAGAAAGAGTGCCACCAGGGGGTTCAAGGATGGCTGCTGACATGGGATGTGACACAGTGTTACCCCCCCCGATAAATCAGATACTCATCTCTCATCCCACAGTGAGAAAGATGGCCGATCCACCACTTATGGCCACCGGGAGCAGAGTGAGACTATGGATAAATAAGGCCCAGTGTCCCTCTGCGAATCACTCCGTGGCCCTGCACAATCTCACGAGAGAAAGATTCCATTCTGGAAATAGGCCCACAGCAGCAAGAGCTGGCCAGCCAGCTGATAGCAAGTGCAGTGTGTGCTTTGATCAGCTCTGCATGCAGGGATTTTTTTTCAGCCGGCCCGAAAAGAAGTACTATTTTTTTTTATTGGCGTCGCTGAGCGAGAACGAGATTAAGGGGCGTGTGGCAGGCCGCACCTCATTCTGCAGCAGAACAGAGATCCCACCCACACACGGGAATCACGCGGCAAATTCCCTCCACTGCACCTCCACTGCTGCATGTGCTCCCGGCATAATTTCCATGCGATCTGACCCTACCTCTAACTGCCGCTGCATAGTTCCTTCCTCTGCACCCCTGTCTGCCCTCCTCCTCCTGGGTGTGTCCTGCTCGTTGTCCCTTTGATTACATACGTCCAGCTGATGCCCCCTGTGCTGCTCCGCCGGCTCTTCTCTCACCTGGTTATGGGCAGGGGAGGGCTGGGGGCCTGCTGCCCCACAAAGGAGAGAGACACTGCATGCTGGCCAAAAGGATGAAGAACACCTTTATAGCAGGTGAGGAAGGATCAGCCAAAATGAGTATTATTCAACACCCCAACTGTGTTAGGCCCCAGGGAGGCGCTTGCTCACAATTACAAGAAGGAAGGTGTTAGGCCCAGCTATAAATAATTAGTCAGTAGCCAGATTGTGGTGTTTCCAAGGGCTTTATTTATTTTACCCCCTCCTGTTGCTGCTGTTCTCCCCTGCTTGGGCTGAGCTGTGAGCCTGGCTGTCCGGGTCCTCCATGCTGCTGTCTTACAGAGCGTACAACATGCATATGAGATGGGAGTGATAAGTAGGGATGAGCTGTTCGGGTTCGGACGGTTCGTAGTTCGGCCTGAACTTTGGCAGTTCAAAAGTTTGTGAACTTTATGGGTGTGTTCGGTTCGAGTTCGAAAAAATAAATTTTTAAAAACGTATAGAAAATGCTTAAAAAAATACTAAAAAAATCTAGAAAGAGACTCTTTACTGCAGAATATTATAAGCAACGGTTTATTAGATATTGAATTAAAAACTAATGTGTACGTGGAAAGATTATCAACTCTAAATGACCTCTGTTCACAAACGGGCATAACACCAGGCGTTTTTAGTCTGGTAATCAATTTGATACTTTGTACACTATACTGAGGGGCAGGGCTGGATTAAGATCTCTATGGGCCTGGAGCTGAATTTTTTGGTGGGCTTTTATTGGAATTTAGTGAAATGACAACATATTCAGGCTATTTAATAGTGCATATATAGGTATATCTAACCAGGCAGATACTGTGTGAGGAAATTTCAGATTTCAATCATCACAGAGTGTAAAATTATTTTTTCATAATTTATCATCCAAACCTCTGTGGTCATATATTCTACAGGGAATTCTTGTAAAAAAAAATAAATGGGAACCTGTTATTTTTTTCTAAAAATATCTAATTTTTTGGTTAAAATTGTATATTTTCCATGTGCTTTGGATAATTGTGTTTTATGAATAATATGACTGTATAAAACACTGACCTTGCTCCCAGCGTGGGAAAGGAGAAGGTGAGTAATGGCAGTGGTATCGCTCATTTTATACATGACAAATGGACAGTACCATCGCTTTGGAACAAAAAATAAATAAACAGGTTATCCAAAAAGATCCGAATTGCTTGAGAAAGGTAACCGAACACTGAAAATCAGCGTTCGGTTACCTTTCCTGACCATTTGGCTATCCAGAGAGCAGGCAATTCGCCAAATCCTAGCGAATTGCCTGAACATACGGTGCCTGTTCGGTCCCAGTTCGAGGGCAGTGAAATCCCATGAAAAAGCAATGCTTCGTCTATTCAGAGAACACAACCAGCAGTGAAAGGTTCCCTAATGCCCTGCCATTCGGTGGTTTAATTCGGCAAGTTTATTCAGGAGAATCCCATAGGCTTCAATGTAAAAATATTCCCGTTTTAATTCAATATCTAATAAACCGTTCATTATAAAATTCTGCAGTAAAAAGTCTCTTTATTTATAGATTTTTTTGGATACTTTAAGCATTTTTAATTTTTTTTTGTTTTTTAATTTTTTTTCAGTTTACTTATTTTTTTGTAACAGCCCTTTTTATTATCATTCCCTGGACCTCCTGTGTAAATTCCAGACATTTTCGCTTAGTAGTTTCTTTGCAAACAGCGTTTCAATTTCACATTCATACAAACGGTTTTGCTAATTTATTCACCTCCCTCGTCTGCGGTGTCGACTGCTTCGGCTGGGTGTGTTCGGCTCCTGCTCGGGCTTTTCGACGGGTTAATCCAGATGTTTTTGTGGCTTTTCAGCGTGCATTCGGTGGGTTTTGCGGTTAGTTTTCGGTGGGTTTACGGCAGCTTTTTCCTGCAATTCGGGGACCCTGTGGTGCTTGCTGAATACACCGCAGGGTCACCGAAATGGGATCGGCAAAAGGAACTGACTTGAAGAGAACAAAGTCACCGAACATGCGGTGAATTTTCGAATCTCTTTGGATAACCCTGAAAATTATTTTTTATGTTTTCTTTTTAGATTTTACATCGTCATGTTTGGTGTCAATGCAAAGGCCAGACTCTGTCCTGTCTGACACCTCAGTTGTCCTTGCGAGGTGTAAAGATTAGTGGCGCAGGGTTCCAAAGCCCCCCCCCCCAGTGCACTTCACTGCAGTGTGGCGGGTTATGTTCTTGTTGTAACAATTTGAAATAATGGATTGTACCATCACCTCCACACTTGTTAGTGACAAAAATGAGATGGTGAGTTACTGCAGCATCATTGTTCCCTTTATAATTGAAAAATGAAAATATTGCTGTTAGACAGAAAAATAAATACTTATTATTTTACTTTTACATAAAACTTGGTCATGTGTGATATCATTGGAAAGGTCATGCTCTGGCCTTTCCACTGATACCTCACATGATCCTGTAGCTGCTATGGAGGTGGAGATATAGGGGTCCAAATGCCCATCAATGCAGACAAATTTATCTTTTCTGTGGGCCTATTCTGGGGCATGGGCCTGGATCTGCCGCTCCATCTGCCCCTATGTTAATCTGGCCCTGCTGAGGGGGTGGGGTGGTGTCTGTTTCTGATTTTGTGAAAGGATTCATTGAGATTTCTCTTGTTTTCAAGTATGTCCTGGGTGGCAAGTATTTACCATTAGGTGTCTTGCCAAGGACACTTACTGGAGAGGCTGCTCGCTGGGATCGAACCCATGACTCCACAGGCTCTCTCCACCCAGCCGGTACAATTGATTGAGATTTGAGAATTAATTTCCCTCCTAAAACTTCCTAATATGCTGCATTTAACTGGTGTATGAAAAAAATCTAAAGCAATGTTATTTTTCACCTAGGGATTAAACATTCACAGGGTTATTCAGAGAGCGGTGAAAAGCAGGAGAATAACTGGAGAAGTGAAAAGCAGGAAAATAACTGGAGAAGTGAAAATTCTAGGTCAAAATAGCCGGACCAGAAAAATTCTCCCATTTATCTCACTTTCCAAATCGGCTTTTTGGTCTAGAAGTTTCCATTCTCCTGCTTTTCACCGCCAAAAAAATCAGTAAACTTTTTCTGCGTGTCCGAAAATGTCTCCTCTTTTCATACAGACTGCCGTCCCAAGCAGTTGTTTATGGATAGATTAAAGGAAAAGCATTTACCGTCATTTGAAATGTCATTTTTTTGTTTTTACATATTTGTATACATCCTAGAAATCCGCCACTTCACAGGCAGGTTATGGGGACCTCCTAGGCACGATATTTGAAGGAATTTTGTTTTTATTTTTAACCCTCATTTCATGGAAAACTCACTGTTCCTTTAAAAACTTTTTTTTTTTTAACTTTTTGTCCTTTTTTCCTGTCCCCCAGGGCACTACCCGGACCCCCATACACCTTTTATGGCAAATATCTAGCATATATGCCCTCTCGGAGGGCACTCTAAAAACCGAATTTGCAGCCCCATTGACTTGTATTGAGTTTGGGTTCGGATCCGAACATTTGGAAAGTTCGGGTTCAGCTCCGAACCGAACTCGGAGTGTTCGGCTCATTCCTAGTGATAAGCAGCCTTTCTAGCGGCCATATTACATACTTGGTGCTAACTTAACCAGAGCAGTTGTAAACTTAAAACCTCCATAGGCTATAATGGATCTGGGAAGTTTACAACAGCTCTGGTTAAGTTAAAACCATATTACATAGTTGGTGCTAAGTTTACAACTGCTCTGGTTAAGTTCGCACCAACTATGTAAATCCATCCCATCCATCTGCTGGAAGCCAGGGATTGTATGGATAAGTGTATCAAGCACATAACAAAGCATTCCCTGCAGCTTTAGGATTTCATGTGGAAGGAGCTTAGAAATACTGAGAATCTACAATTAGGGATGAGCCGAACACCCCCCGTGTTCGGTTCGCATTCGAACTCGAACCCCTTCAAAAGTTCAAGTTCGAACACGAACCAAACTCAATGCTAGTCAATGGAACTCAAAATTTCGGTTTTTAGACTGCCCTCCAAGAGGGCATATATGCAAGATATTTGCCATAAAAGGTGTATGGCGGTCCTGGTAGTGCCCTGGGGGACAGGAAACAAGGACAAAAGTTTTAAAAAAGACGTTTTTAAAGGAACATGAGTTTTCCATGAAATAAAGGTTGAGAATAAAAACAAAAAATTCCTTCAAATAATGTGCCAAGGAGGTCCCCATAACCTGCCCGTGAAGTGGCGGATTTGTAGGATGTATAGAAACATTTAAAAACAAAAAAATGACGGTCAATTTCAAATGACGGTAAACGGTTTTCCTTTAATCTCTTCATGAACAACTGCTTGGGCGGCAGTTTGTATGAAAAGAGGAGACATTTTAGGACACGCAGAACAAGTTTAGTGATTTTTTTGCTAAATTCTGGTGAAACTTATGCAGGCTTTGGATGAAAGTAACAATAGGTGCTTTAAAATTGTGCCTTTAATGTCGGCAACAGTGCTGTCACACCGTAACCCCTCTGTGGTATTGTGGAAGAGTGCAGGGTTGGACCCTGCAGTCAAATATTAAAATGATATGAACTCTGGTATAGGCGTCAGTGGCAGTGCACCCAAATATTGCCTTTGGTGGCAGCAAGTGCCTTCACACCGTAAGTAACCCCTCTGTGGTATTGTGGAAGAGTGCAGTGGTGGAGGTTTTGGTAATGCAGAAGAGATCCCCCATCTATTCAGTTACATCAGCAGCTATAACAAAACCGGGTCAGCAATGTTTAGGCACTTGTACTGCGCTACTGTATATAGTGAGAATCAGCGCACACCAGTAGCAACAGAAACAACAGAAAACAGGCAGGGAATACACATAGAGAATAGTCAAATGGCAGGCAAAGTCGGCAACAGATCGGGTCCTCAGAACAAGCAGGGTCAGTAACAAGTATACAAACTGATTCGGCAAGCTAGCAATGCAAGAATAAAGGCTGAGACACACTGAGCGTGTAGCGATGCTCAGCGTAGTGAAGCGAAGAGAAGCAAACATTTTGCAGGCTTGACTTCACTCCGCTCCGCCTCGCAGCGTGTCTACACTACATTTCGTTTGCTTCTCACCGCACTGGACAGGAATCCATTAACTAAATTAAAATGTACACACAAATCCGTGTAATTTTCACAAAGCACATGTTATATAGGCAAAAAAAGTTTCTACTGAATAAAATACATCAAAAATTACTGTTAATTTAATAGGAATAGTATAAAAATATAAAAAAAAGGTAACCCCTGATCATATATATTATAGGGACATGGAGCGCCGTTTATAGAGTAGGGATGCATTGATACCACACACAGACATATACGTATATATATATCAACACGCAGACCTATATATACGTATATCAACATGCAGATATATATATACACCCACCACAAACCTCAGACCATATATACACATAAGCACGTGGCAGGGGGTGGCATGTGGACAATCTTAACTAAATGCCTCCCACCCCCCATTTGGCTGATCCCTCCAGAAGAAATGTTGAACCCGACAGAGCAGAGAATATATATATTATTCTCTGATCTATCGGGTTCAACATTTCTTCTGAGGAATCAGCCATATGGGGGGAGGGGGCAATTAGTTGCCAAAATGTGTGTGTAATACAAGTCTCGATATATATATATCTATAATATATATATATATATATATATATCTCATACCTGCCCTTACCTTCCCCTATAAATTTGCTAAACATATACACACAAAACAAACCAAACCACTGATATACTCTAATATATATAATTAAATACATTCAGCCAGGTAGAGAAAGAAAAAAAAAAGTTTTATTTTATGTTCCCGGGGACATTTAAAAATGTCCTTGGATTTAATTTTTTTTTAGAAATGTGTCGCCTTACCTTAGCCTGGTGGTCAGTGGGGGCTCCCTGGATCCTGGTTGTGGGGGGGGGGTCTGCCGTGGCTGCATGTGCAGTGGCTCCCTCCCTGCGCTGCCTGTCTCTGCCACATGCAACCAGGCGCTAGCCCGCACAGTCGCAGCTCTGTCATCCGGCGGCTGCATGCTCCTCAAGGGGATCCTTGGGAGGCCCCTGCAGGCTGCCCTCTACAGTGCCTGATTAGAGTGCCGTCTCTGCCTGATGTTTTAGTAAACAAGAATGTTTTATCCCATAGTCTTCAATGTTAAAAATTTCCCGTTTTAATTCAATATCTAATAAAACCGTTGCTTATAATATTCTGCAGTAAAGAGTCTCTTTATTTCTAGATTTTTTTTGTATTTTTTAAAAAATTTTATACTATTTTTTTTAAAAAAAATGTTTTTAAACTTTTGGCGAACGTCCAAAAAAGTTCGAAGTTTGCGAACTGTCCAACAGCCGATGTTCGATGCGAACTCTAGACATGTGCACAGCACACATTTTCGTTTTGAACTAATGCATTAGTCCTAAAATGCTATTTATTTACAGGGTAATTCAAAGAGATTCGAAAAGTCACCTCACATTGCGTGACTTTTCGTTCTCTTCAATTCGGTTCCTTTTCCCGATCCCATTTCGGTGACCCTGCGGTGTATTCAGCAAGCACCACAGGGTCCCCGAATTGCAGGGAAAAGCTACCGCAAACCCGACGAGAATGAACCGCAAAAACCACCAAATGCACACCGAAAACCCCCAAAAACATCTGCATTAACTCGTCGAAAAACCCGAGCAGGAGCCGATTGTAACGTTGGGAGCTTCCAGCCCTACCTGTGTGCTTGAGGGCAGCATGTCTGATGCTGCTCGCTGACCAAAGCCCGGTTTAAATGGAGACAGGCAGGGAGGTGGTTGCATGAGGTGCGGCTTGAGTGGGGGGCGTGGCCTGGTGAAGGTCTTTAAAAACCCTCAGTGTATTCTCAACAGTTGCCAGATCGTGGTTATCCATACCTGAGCTCCTTGTACCTGACTGCTATATTGAATTACCCGTTATTGACCTCTGCTTGTTTCTGACTATTCTGCCTTCTGTTGCCCTAGACCATTTTCTTGTACTACGCTACTGCTCTGATATCGACCCGGCTATTCCATTTGAGCATTCTGAACTCTGTATTCCTGATTCTGGCTCGGCTGACTACTCCCCCGTGTTGTTAACCCTTTCTGTCTAGCTAGTTTACCTGGCCAATTCTAAGGACCAGACAGTTAGAGATCTTTCATGGCTACTCTGTTGGTAGCTTCTGGCTCTGTGGAGTGTGGGGTGTTAAGTACTGCGTTGTGGGATCTGGGAAACGTGACACCGATCACACGCTGCGAAACAGCTGAGACCTCAGACGAGGCAGTGAATAAATTAGCAAAATAGTTTGTGTGAATGTTTGAAAATGAAACGCTGTTTGCAAAGAAACTACTGAGCGAAAATGTCTGAAATTTACATATGAGGTCCAATGAATGATAATAAAGAGGGCTGTTACAAAAAAATAAGTAAACTTAAAGAAAAAATCAAAAACTAAATCGGACTTTGAAAAAAAAAAAAAAAATCAGAAAAATGCTTAACCACTTCAATGCTGAGGACGCGCTCAGCGCGTCCTCAGCATTACCGCTGGTATGCGGAGGACGCGCTGAGCGCGTCCTCCCAATGGGGTCAGTGTTCGGCCGGGTTCCGGCCGATCGCTGGCCCCCCAGTGCGGGCTGACATCCTCGATGTCAGCCCGGCATCTGGACCGCAGCCGCCGGAATTAGGTGTCATCGCGGCAGCGCGATGACACCTAATTCAGGCGCCCCCCGCATGTGCGGAGGAGGCGCCTGAAAGGGAGGGGGGAGGTCCTTCGGACCTCTCTCCCTCCCGATCGGCGGCTCTGCAGGGGTTAAACCAGGCATCATTTGGAAGGGCACAGCCTGCCCTTCCAAATGGTGCCTGGCATTAACCCCTGGGGAGCTGGATCGCGAATCGGCGCTGAAAAGCGCCGGTTCGCGATCCTTTCCCGGAGCTGGCTGACATCTTGGATGTCGGCCAAGCCTCCGGGAACTCCCCCTGAGGACTGGCATCATCGTGCGTAGCACGATGACGCCAGTCCTGGACTTAACCCCTAACTGCCACCAACGGTGGAGATAGGGAGTTCCAATGAACTCCCTATCTCCCGATCCGTGGCAGCTAGGGGTTAAAGTTTGGTATGGTTGGATCGGCCAGAGCATGGCCGTTCCAACGATACCAAACACTACTGTGAAAAAATTTTGTCAAAAAAAAAAAAAATGAAAAATATAAATAAAAAAAATTATGAAAAAAATTATAAAAAAAAAAAAAATAAACACTTTTTTATTTTTTTTGGTTTGTTAATGCAGCAATATTGTTCCCATTTCAATTATAATGTGAACAATGATGCTGCACTAACGATTTTGTATGCGGTGCGTTTGTTAAAAATAGTGTAATTTTCCCCAAAAAAAAATGTAACGAGACCCCATCTCTAATTTTTTTAACAAGCGCACCCCATACAAAATATAACCGCAATTGCTCGCATGTTAAAATGTGAAAAAAAACACTTTACACATTGTAACTATTGAAAATACATATTTTATTGCATTTTTTGTTATAAATACAGACATGACATAACGTATACATATAATAATGACATATTATGAATCTACCGAGTCTGACGGAAAGAACGATATATAATATGTCTGGGTCATATACTAAAATAAGCCTTCAAAACGCGTTTAAACATGATGAGCAAAACCGGTAAAAATGACCTCAGCACAGGGGCAGGAAAAGCCTCAGCAGCGAAAGGGTTAAAATATCCTAAAAAATCTATAAAAAAGAGACTCTTTACTGCGGAATTTTATAATGAACGGTTTATCAGATATTGAATTAAAACGAGAATATTTTTAACATTGAAGCCTAGAGGATTCTCATGAATAAACTTGCCGAATTAAACCACCGAATGGCAGGGCATTAGGGGAACCTTTCACTGCTGGTTTGTGTTCTCTGAATAGCTGAAGCAGTGCTTTTTCATGGGGATTCACTGCCTCGAACAGGCACCAAACAGGCACCGTATGTTCAGGCAATTCGCTAGGATTTGGCGAATTGACTGCTCTCTGGATAGCCGAATGGCCAGGAAAGGTAAATGAACGCTGATTTTCAGAGTTCGGTTACCTTTCTCAAGCAATTCGGAGCTCTTTGAATAAACCTGTTAGTTGCTAAAGAAATTCGTTTTCAGTCTTTAGTATGAAAACTAATTTCAATCATCTGAAAACCAGCGGAACAAATTACTATTGTAGTGGCTCCTCAGAGGGCTGAGATTGCTGCTTGTTACAGTGTCTCTCACTCTCAGCACAATGTGTCAGGCAAAACTGTTACAGTAACTGACTCCTGCTCATCACAGCACTCAGACTTTCCGTAAAACTAGTAAATTATATTTTTATATATAAGAGGTTATAACAATATTATTTCCTTGTTTTACTGAAACTCTGAGTGCTGTTACAGTCAGTTACTGTAACAGTTGAGCCTGATACATTGTACTGAGAGATAATATAACAAGCAGCTGATCTCAGTGCTCACAGCCACTGGATTTAAAGGGCTAAAAAAATTGACTCCTCTCTGTATAATGTAGATTTATGTATAGAACATCCTCCTGCATTAATTAATACCCCTCTCTGTATAATGTAGATAACATCCTCCTGCATTAATTAATACCCCTCTCTGTATAATGTATAGAACATCCTCCTGCATTAATACCCCTCTCTGTATAATGTATAGAACATTCTCCTGCATTAATTAATGCCCCTCTCTGTATAGAACATCCTACTGCATTGGCATGTGGAGGGTGCAGAACTTTGGAATGCAATGCTTATCCAGCACAGGAGAGGGAACTTTTACTTAAACTTTGTATCTCTGTGGGGGAGACAGACAGGAATATAAAAGCAGGGGAGAGGGAAAATATTAACGTAAATTGGTCTGAAATCTCAGAGAAGAGATGACTGGTGCAAATTTATTGTTATGATAAAGTAAAGCACTTTAAATCCAGGGAAAACATTCAAATAAATCACACTGAAGGCTCATAATGACAGAGTAACTGTGAGAGCTGGAAACTAAATATATCAGACGTAAAAAAAACTTTATAACAAACAGCACTGGGAGAGGGATTTTATATAAAATGTGTATTATAAATGAGGAAAGGGGGATAGTAGGGGCATAGTGCTCCTGGATAATATAAAATGTTTCAGACCTAAGCCCCTATTATGCAGAGCGGGAGGGGAGATAACACACGTGTCAGTGTGATTTATTTGAATGTTTTCCTTCTCCAGCTGCTTTCATCATCTTGCCTGCCTCATAGACATGCAAGGGTTAAGTAAAGGTTTCCTCTCCTGTGCTGGCTATCTGTGCTGTGAGTGAATATTCTGGAGCTCTATCACTTTCAGATTTTCCAGTAGGGGTCGGGAAGGATTACACATACAAACCTTTTCTGTAGCTTTGCTATGTTGTGCTCTTCATTGCTGGTCTCCTTTACTCAATGTAATATCACAAAAAGGACGGAAACTAAAATGTAGTGCATTTTATTTTAGTTTCTTTCGTTTTTTGTACTCTCTTGGGTCATACGAAAACTAAATTACCCAAAATTCGTACTAAATCATTTTAGTACTAAAACGAATGCACATGTCTAGCGAACTCCCAACAGATCGAACCGAACAGCTCATCCCTAGTCATCACTTGGTAACCTACCAGTGCCTGGAAAGGTGTTACACAAGTGTCGCTTTAGAGCGTCCTCCAGTTGTTTCATATTGTGCTCCCTATGTGCGGACAGGATGAGCTCTGCAACTTTCCCCTTGTATCGTGGATCAAGAAGGCTTGCCAACCAGTAATGATCCCTCTCCTTGATAGCACGAATCCTGGGGTCCATTAGCAGGCTTTGCAAGATAAGGGAGCCCATGCAGCGTAGGTTGGAGGTGGCATTAGCTTCCGAGTCTTCCTGGTCAATGAGGATGACCCCATTGTGCACTTCCTCCTCCCAGCCACATACTAGTCCTTGGGTTTCTGGGCACACAAAACCCTACCTTGAGGAAATCCCACCTTCAATGCCCCCACTACTTAAATATTCCTCCTCTTCCTCCTGTCTGATCTGAGGACACGCAGGAATGCTGTCTGCAGAAAGACTGGGGCCTTGAGAGCTAGGGAAGGCCTCCTCTTCCTCCCGCTGCTCTGCCTCTAGTGCCATATCTAAAATTCCCCGCAGAGTGCGCTCCATGCAGGAACACTAAAGGAATTGTGTCACTGATCCATGCACTGTCCCTGCTC
>RXON01000234.1:0-26895 GCA_009667805.1 Leptobrachium leishanense
ATAACATACAATTACTTGCAGAATACTTGTATAAAATCAACACACCCGAATGAAGTTCATTCCATTCCATATATGATTTCCAGAATTAGGAAGAAATGGAATTATTAGCTTTCCTTTAGAACAAACAATTGTTTGGTCTCGGTGTTTGATTTAATGATAACACAAGTTGAGCATACCTTATCTGAATTTCTGGAATCCAAGGGGGTTATTCAGAGAGCAACGAAAAGTTACCATTATGGGGTTAACCTCCCTGACAGTCTGATTAAGACATATTTTTTTATGTCAAATCGGTAAATTCTTTTAAATAGGATTTTTTTTTCTTCCGCATCCCCCACCAGGTCCCACCCCCTGCAACACGGCAGGCGCATGGAAGGGAACCCAGAAGCAGGATGCCTGGAGGACACACCGGGAGGACATCGAGGGAACACAGGGACACGGTATGTACAATCCCGAGTGTGGCTCGGGGTTAACGCTTTTGGTACTGAAAATGAACCTCAAGCCTCACTCGGGATTACCGCCAGGGAGGTTAAGGAATATATTTTGAATATTTCCAAATATTTATTACTATATATTTCATTAAAAAATACTTTCCAAAACGCCATTGGTTCCTGACAGTGGTTTTCCGGAAAATCCCTTGGTAGCCAATGAGTTAAATAAAAATAAAAATAATTAAAATAAAATAATAATGACAAATGCTGGAACGCCATTAAGATCAAATATTACATATACTATGGGTTTGGGTCGAAATCCCTACAACCAGGTTCCCTAATGCCAAAATCCCGATGGCCAACTTCCCTAAACAGACAACTCCCTGACGGCCAACTTCCCTACACGGCCAACTTCCCTACACAGACAACTCCCTGATGGCCAACTTCCCTACACGGCCAACTTCCCTACACAGACAACTCCCTGATGGCCAACTTCCAGACATCCAAAATCCCAGAGGATAACACTAACCCTACTCACTAACCCCTGTAAACCTAACCCTAACCCCTCTAAACCTAACCCTAACCCCCCTAAAACTAGCCATAACCCCCTAAACCTAGCCCTAACCCTAACCCCCTAAACATAGCCCTAACCATAACCCCTGCTAAACCTAACCCCCTAAAACTAGCCCTAACCCCTAAACCTAGCCCTAACCCCCTAAACCTAGCCCTAACCTAACCCCTAAACCTAGCCCTCACCCCTAAACCTAGCCCTAACCCCCCTAAACCTAGCCCTAACCCCCTAAAACTAGCCCTAACCCCTAAACCTAGACCTAACCCTAACCCTCGCTAAACCTAGCCCTAACCCTAACCCCCTAAACCTAGCCCTAACCCCTAAACCTAGCCCTAACCTAACCCTCGCTAAACCTAGCCCTAACCCTAACCCCCTAAACCTAGCCTCAACCCTAACTCCCTAAACCTAGCGCTAACCCTCTAAATCTAGCCCTAACCCTAACCCCCTAAACCTTGCCCTAACCCCCTAAACCTAGCCCTAACCCTAGCACTAACCCCCCTAAACATAGCCCTAACCCTAACCCCATAAACCTAGCCCTAACCCCCCTAAATCTAGCCCTAACCACCCTAAATTTAGCCCTAACTCTAATCCCCTAAACCTAGCCCTAACCCTAACCCCCCTAAACCTAGCCCTAAACCTAGCCCTAACCCTAACTCCCTATGGGTTAGGGTGTTAGTATTAGGGTTAGCCGCTGGGATTATGGATGTCTGGAAGTTGACCATGTAGGGAACTTGGTATGTCGGGCACTTGTTCTGTCTGGAAGTTGGCCGTTGGGATGTTGGCATTAGGGAACCTGGCTGTAGGGATTTTGTTTGGCACCCATATACTATATATGCCATCACTGCCTGTTTTATACAGAAGCACCAGATGCAAGTTGATTTAAAATAATAAAGACAAAATGTGAAACAATTATAGTGTTTTTATTGGATAAAACAAACACACAATTAGGACCAGACATTGTTGCACTCTGATTACAAACTATAAGGCGACTTTGAACTTAAACATGGGATTCTTAATGCTCTTTAAGAAGGGAGGGGAATCATGTTTGTCGATTCTCCCGTCAAGGTTTGCCGTTTCCATGAATGAATGTCCGATGAAGCTAATTGTGCTCTTTCAACTCGTGTGCAAAACATATATAAACTAAAGATAAACCCTTATTTTTCTGCTTCGAAAGAGATATCCTGCCCCGACTTACTTTGAAGCAATCCAACAAACAGGATAGCAATTAAACCCTTAATGTATATATAGACCTAATTCCTGTTACCTTTTAATGTGTCATTATGGAATATTTCAAATGCCAGAAGTCATGGTCAGATTTATAAAGTGTTAGTGATATGAAGAAGGCTGATACCCACTGCTACTGTAAGCAGGAACGTATGATCGCAAGTCCTTCACATCCGAAAAGACTACTTAGCACTCGCTATCTGTGCAACATTTAATGAATTATTAAAACCTGTGTGTACATAGCTACAGTATACTCACAGGCACCTCGCGTTCGTCTCATTTGAAATTAACATGCTGCTTGTACATGTTGATTTTTATATTAAGAACTACACAGGATGACCATCCCTAATCCCAAATTCCAAATACTCTATACCATTAGCATTTTGAATTTCTTGATTTTCTGGACAGGATTCCATACAATCGGATGGGATGAGACATGTAAAGGGTTGGGAGGCACACGCTGAGCAGCACATGTGAGAGTCAAGCCAAAACATTAGTCTATTATATTTTAATGTGTCAATAAAGTTTTTGTAATTTTTAATCTCTCTCTCAATATGTATATATATATATATATATATATATATATATATTTATTCAAAAATCTGCCATGCACTCATGCTTAAATTCAAAAGATTGCCTGGTGCTTACCGCTGAGCTCAATATTCAGGATGCACTTCACAAAATCACGGTGGCACTCCAGGACTATTAAGATTCTTTATTCAATCCATAAAATCAACATTTCAGCCTCTCCCCGAGGCTTTCATCAGGATATACAAGTGAACAATGTTGTAGAGACCATTTTATACACATAAAGACAAATAAACATTAATTGATTAAATCACTACTCCCCAACAATCGGTGTTGGCGTCTTCCCTGCGCGCATGCGTCTACCTAGGTGCTTGGCGCACATTAGGTATCCTAGCAACCCTAGAAGCCGGATACTTACAGACTCCTCCCTCCACATACGCGCTGTTTGTTGCTGCCCAGCGTTTCACTGAGAGGGACAGCATGCCGATCCCTGTGGGTTTTAAAAAGCAAAGACAAACACACCAACACAGCAGGCAATTACCCCGGAGCCGGAGTTACACTACCCACTTTATTTCGGCCAACTAATCCTCCTCGTGTAATAAACGAGAGTGTAACATTACAGTCAACATTGATCACCACGGGGGTCCACCCTGGGGTACCTGGTTTTCACTTATGGTGCAGACGGGGGCTGATGCCCTCAATGCACCAACACCATCTGCCCGTGCTTAAAGGGTCCCACATGGAGCCATGAAGTAATGAACAACCCTCCTCTCGCTATTGAGAATTCCCACCCAGATATATATCAATTATATTAAAACATAGAGAAAGACATCTTTTCATTGAGTCCATCTGGGGCTACTGTACGCAGGCGATGTATCCATATCATCTCCCTCTGCAATAACAACTGTCCTCGATTGCCTCCACGTGGAGGAATCGGTATATGATCTATCGCCGTAAACCTAAGCGAGGACAACGGGTGATTGCTCTCAAGCCACAGGCTTATCTGATTTTCCATCCCGGTAAGCCGTCCTGATATTGGACCGATGATTCCTAATGCGTTTGCATAACGGTGGCTCTGTCTTACCGATGTAGGCCTTACCACTAGGGATGAGCCGAACACCCCCCGAGTTCGGTTCGGGCCCGAAGCCGAACTTCCCATATGTTCGGGTCCGAACCCGAACCCGAACTCGAACTCCATGCAAGTCAATGTGGCTGAAAATTCGGTTTTTAGAGTGCCCTCCAAGAGGGCATATATGCTAGATATTTGCCATAAAAGGTGTATGGGGGTCCGGGTAGTGCCCTGGGGGACAGGAAACAAGGACAAAAAGTTTAAAAAAAGCGTTTTTAAAGGGACAGTGAGTTTTCCATGAAATAAGGGTTAAAAATAAAAACGAAAAATTCCTTCAAATATCGTGCCTAGGAGGTCTCCATAACCTGCCCGTGAAGTGGCGGATTTCTAGGATGTATAGAAACACTTACAAACAAAAACAATGACGTTTCATATGACGGTAAAAGCTTTACCTTTAATATTTCCATAAACAACTGCTTGGGGCGGCAGTCTGTATGAAAAGAGGAGACATTTTCATATACGCAGAAAGAGTTTACTGATTTTTTTGGGCTAAATTATTGTGAAACTTATGCAGGCTTTGGATGAAAGTAACAATAGGTGCTTCAAAATTGGTCCTTTAGCGTCCCCAACAGTGCCGTCACACAGTAACCCCTCTGAGGATATGAATATGATACAGGCGTCAGTGGCAGTGCACTCAAATATTGTGCTTTTGGTGCCAAGCCTGCAAGTACTATCATACAGTAACCCCTCTGTGGTATTGTGGAAGAATGCAGGGGTGAACCTTGCGGTCCTATATTAAAAAGATATGCATCTGGTTAAGGCGTCATTGCACCCAGATATTCTGCCTTTGGTGCAAGACTGCCAGGCCAGCAAGTATCATCATACAGTAACCCTCTGTAGTATTGTGGAAGAATGCAGGGGTGGACCATGTGGTCCTATATTGAAAAGAAATGATTCTGGTCAAGGCATCAGTGCACCCAGATATTGTGCTTTTGGTGCCAGGCCTGCAAGTGCCATCATAATACAGTAACCCCTCTGTGGTATTGTGGAAGAGTGCAGGGGTGGACCATGTGGTCCTATATTGAAAAGATATGATTCTGGTCAAGGCGTCAGTGCACCCAGATATTGTGCCTTTGGTGCCAGGCCAGCAAGTATCATCATAATACAGTAACCCCTCTGTGGTATTGTGGAAGAGTGCAGGGGTGGACCATGTGGTCCTATATTGAAAAGATATGATTCTGGTCAAGGCGTCAGTGCACCCAGATATTGTGCCTTTGGTGCCAGGCCAGCAAGTATCATCATACAGTAACCCCTCTGTGGTATTGTGGAAGAATGCAGGGGTGGACCATGTGGTCCTATACTTAAAAGATATGATTCTGGTTAAGGCGTCAGTGCACCCAGATATTGTGCTTTGGTGCCAGGCCTGCAAGTGCCATCATAATACAGTAACCCCTCTGTAGTATTTTGGAAGAATGCAGGGGTGGACCATGTGGTCCTATATTAAAAAGATATGATTCTGGTCAAGGCATCAGTGCACCCAGATATTGTGCCTTTGGTGCCAGGCCAGCAAGTATCATCATAATACAGTAACCCCTCTGTGGTATTGTGGAAGAGTGGACCCCGCGGTTCAAAAAATTAAAATGATATAAATCTGGCACAGGCGTCAGTGCAGCCAAATATTGCGCCTTTCATGGCAGCAAGTGCCTTCACACCGTAACCCTTTTGTGGTATTGTGGAAGAGTTCAGTTGCTGGAGGTTTTGTGAATGCAGAAGAGGACATCCCCGATCTATTCCATTACTTCAGCATCAGGGGATTGATAGCTGCTGATCCAGGACTGATTCATTTTTATAAATGTCAGCCGGTCTACAGAGTCGGTGGACAGACGCACTCTTTTGTCTGTCCAGCGGCACTGAACGTCCTTTCGGAAAGCACGCTAGATGAAGGGCAACCTAGTAGCTGCATAGCATATTGGCTAAGTTCTGGCCAGTGATCCAATCTCAACACCCAGTAAGCCAGTGGATCATCTGCTGGAAAGGTACTCAGGTCTGCCCTTGCCCCTAGGTAGTCCTGCACCATATGGTGAAGACGCTGGCAATTGGTGCCTACATTTGACGTCCCTGGGCGTCGAGGACTAAAAAAATGTAAAAATGCATCAGTCAAGCGGCCCTGGCCTTCACCACTATTCCTCTGATCATCCACAGCCTCAGAAGCACTTGGTAATCTACCAGTGCCTGGAAAGGTGTTACACAAGTGTCGCTTTAGAGCGTCCTCAAGTTTTTTCATCCTGTGCTCCCTCTGTGCGGGCAGGATGAGCTTTGCAACTTTACCCTTGTATCATGGATCAAGAAGGGTTGCCAACCAGTAATGATCCCTCTCCTTGATAGCACGAATCCTGGGGTCCTTTAGCAGGCTTTGCATCATTAGGGAGCCCATGCAGCGTAGGTTGGAGGTGGCATTAGCTTCCGAGTATTCCTGGTCAATGAGGATGACCATATCATGCACTTCCTCCTCCCAGCCATGCACTAGCCCTTCTGTTTCTGGGCACACGAAACCCTCCCTTGATGAATCCCCACCTTCAATGCCCCCACTACTTAAATATTCTGCCTCCTCCTCATCCTCCTCCTGTCTGATCTGAGTAGGACCCGCTGGAATGCTGTCTGCGGAAAGACTGGGGCCTTGAGAGCAAGGGAAGGCCTCCTCTTCCTCCCGCTGCTCTGCCTCTAGAGCCACATCTATAATTCGCCACAGAGTGTGCTCCAGCAGGAACACTAAAGGAATTGTGTCACTGATGAATGCACTGTCCCTGCTCACCATCCTCGTTGCCTCCTCAAATGGTGACAGTACAGTGCATGCATCCTTGATCATCAGCCACTGCGGGGGGGGGGAAAACAAGTTGACCTGAACCTGTCCTTGTGCCATACTCACAAAAGTACTCGTTGATGGCCCTCTGCTGCTTGTGTAGACGCTGCAGCATTGCTAATGTCGAGTTCCACCTAGTGGGCATGTCACAGATCAGACGGTTTGTGGGAAGGTGGAATTCTCTTTGAATTTCTGCCAGGCGAACGCTTGCTGGGAATGACCGTCTGAAGTGGCTGCAGACTTTTCTGGCCTGGCTGAGAAGCTCTGCCAGCCCTGGGTACTTGGTTAGGAAATGCTGTACCACTAGATTTAGGAGGTGTGCTAGGCATGGTATATGCGTCAATTTACCCTTGCGTAGGGTGGAGAGAAGTATGGCATCTTTTTGCTTGAGCCATTGCGTAGACCCTGTCAGGCGTCGATTTAACTGCCACTTCGCCAGAGACAGAGAAGGAGGAGGAGGAGGAGGAGGAAGAGGGAGAGGTGGTGGTGGTGGAGCAGACAGACCTCATACAAGCAGCTTTCTGGAGGCGTGGTGGATGAACAAGCTCCAGCACAGAGCCCCATCTTGGATCCCTCCCAGCTGCAATCAGAGTTACCCAGTGTGCCGTGAAGGAAATGTAACGACCCTGTCCATGCTTGCTGGACCACATGTCTAAAGTCACATGCACCTTGTTGCTGACTGCCTTTCCCAATCACTGGATAACATTGTCTTCCACGTGCTGGTATAGTGCTGGAATGGCCTTGCGTAAAAAGTAATGGCGTTTTGGAACCTGCCACTGTGGTACAGCACATTCAGCAAATTCACGGAAGGGAGCAGAGTCCACCAGCTGGAAAGGCAGCAGCTGCAATGCGAGTAATTTTGCTAAACTGGCATTTAGACGCTGTGCTTGGGGATGGTTGGGACTATATTTTTTCTTTCGCTGCAGCAGCTGCGGCAACGTAATCTGACTGCGTAAATCTTCAGCTGCTGGGATGATGTCACATTGTGAGGAAGGACCTGGTACATCCATTACTGTAGCATCATCCCTGTCAGTGGAGGTTGTAGGCAATGACATGGCATGACATACAGTGTGGGTAGAGACAGATGAGGAGGAGGAGGACCTACACAAACTTTTGCGCCAACGGGATGTGTGGCAGTTGTTCATACGTCCCAAGTGTCCAAGTGTCTGGTATCTTTCCCATGCTTAAGCCTCATCTGACGAAGATTACAAATAGCAAAGCTGCGCTCTACTGCACATTTCTTAAAGAACTCCCAGACAACAGAGTTCCTGCTTGTGCTCTTTGAGAAAACAGTGCTCTGCACCGGAGCAGCTCTGACATGTTATGCCTTGGACTGGCTAGTGCTATGGTTGGTCACAGAGGATGTTGTGCCTCGTGTTTGCTGTGCCTCCTCCTCCCCCTCTTCCTCACTTAATTCCTCTGTTCGATCAGGCACCCAGGTGGAGTCAGTGACCTCATCATCATTGTCATCATCACCCCCTATCTCCTCGTCACTGGAGCCCCTGCAGAGGATGCACCACGTCCACCACGACCAGAGGCACAGCCTCCCGACACAGGGGCTGCTTGCCCTCTTATCTGTGTCTGGGAGAGTCTGCCTGTCCTTTTTGTTCTTTCAGACATGGTGAGTGATATATAGTTTTTATATATACAGAACTCTGATTCAACTCTGGTATAAAGATTTAAAGAACTCTGGTATAACTAAGTGAGACACACTGATAGCTGGCAGCCAGTGACAAGACACAGATTACAAGTCTCAGACACCTCCTATAAATCAGTGAGACCCCTTGATGGGTGGCAGTGAAACCTCCTATAAATCAGTGAGACCCCTTGATGGGTGGCAGCCAGTGAGAACACACGGATTATAACAATTCCCAAATGTTTTAAAGAAATTATTGAGCCCCAAAATACTGCGTGGTACTGGCTGTGTGACAAGACACAGATCACCTCAATTCCCAAATGTTTTGTAGAAATTAGTGAGCCCCAAAATACTGCGTGGTACTGGCTGTGTGACAAGAGACAGATCACCTCAATTCACAAATATTTTGTAGAAATTAGTGAGCCCCAAAATACTGCGTGGTACTGGCTGTGTGACAAGAGACAGATCACCTCAATTCACAAATGTTTTGTAGAAATTAGTGAGCCCCAAAATACTGCGTGGTACTGGCTGTGTGACAAGACACAGATCACCTCAATTCACAAATGTTTTGTAGAAATTAGTGAGCCCCAAAATACTGCGTGGTACTGGCTGTGTGACAAGAGACAGATCACCTCAATTCACAAATGTTTTGTAGAAATTAGTGAGCCCCAAAATTCTCTGTGGTACTGGTTGTGTGACAAGAGACAGATCACCACAATTCACAAATGTTTTAAAGAAATTAGTGAGCCCCAAAATACAGCGTGGTACTGGCTGTGTGACAAGACACAGATCACCTCAATTCACAAATGTTTTAAAGAAATTTGTTACCCCCAAAAAGACTTGCTGGCACAGTGACAAGACACAGAAGATCACCTCGATTCACAAATGTTTTAAAGAAATTTTTAACCCCCAAAATACTTGCTGGCTGTGTGACAAGACACAGAAGATCACCTCAAGTCACAAATGTTTTAAAGAAATTTGTAAACCCCAAAAAAACTTGCTGGCACAGTGACAAGACACACATCACCTAAATTCCCTGATATTTGGTAGAAATGAGGCCCTCCAGACCCCCAGTAGCGTGGCAGACCGGCAGTAATAACACACAACTATCTCCTCTAAAATCTCCTCTCAAAATGTGTGCTGTAGCTATGCGTGGAAACATTATATAGTGTGCTCCGGGACTTAGCTCTGTGAGCCCATGATTGGGCAAAATTTGCCCAATCAGGACTCTGAGCCATGATTGGCATACTGTTGAACCTGTCTTGCACCAGACCTGTGGTCAGGTGCAAGGCTGTAGCCAATTACGAGCTTCAGGTCAGTGGGAAAATGCATTGTGGTCCATTGTGATTCATTGTGGCCGAACATGCGGCGAACACCCGGAAATGTTCGGTGTTCGCGATCTAATCGAACTCTGGGTCGAACTCTGAACCGTCCGAACGAAACAGCTCATCCCTACTTACCACAAGGGCACAATATTTTATAGACAACGAATTCAGTCTTGCATGTAATATTATGGTGGATCTTATACACTTTCCCTTTGTGTGGATGAGCAAATGTCTTTGACGGCACCATGTGCCCACAAGTGACACATCCCAGACATCTTTTGCACCCATAATTATGGAATTCCTTTGATTGTCGTTCATAACGTCTCACCGGATCAGTTCGAACCAATAGATCCTTTAAGTTCTTACCCCTTTTATAGCATATCATGGTTTTTTTTTTTAACAATTCCGGTAACGACAGATCTTGCTCCATAATATGCCAATTATTCCTGATACTGGAAGTTAATTCCTTCGACGCCGAATTGTGTTGAGTGGGGAAGACTAGTCTCTTCTCTTTCAATTTTTTAATTGTGTCAGGCTGTTGCGCCCTCCTTAATGCTGAGTCCAACGTCTTTTTAGAATACCCCCTCAGTCTATCTCTCCTATACATTAATCCCAGCTGTTTCTCGCAATTACTGCTGTCGGAATTGTCTCTGATCACCCTTAGAAACTGGGCATAGGGTAAAGACTTTTGTGTATGTTCCGGGTGTGCGCTTGAAGCATGCAATAGTGTATTTCTTTCTGTTGGTTTTGAGTACAGCGTGTATTGTAATCGGTCCACTCCCTTATAAATTTCCACATCTAAAAACTGAATTCTTGTATCACTAGACTGTAACGTGACTTCCACTGGAGTGTTGCATCTATTTATTTATGTTTCCAGTTGTCTGGCCTCTTCAACGGTGCCCCGCCATATGATAAAGATATCATCGATGTATCGGATGTATTCAATGATTTGTGTTTCAAACTGTGGCAAAATGTGTCTCCTTTCAAATTGATACATATATGCGTTAGCATACATAGGTGCCATGGAAGCACCCATGAAAGTCCCAGTCTTTTGTAGATACCAGGATTCCTCAAAGCAAAAGTAGTTGTTCTCCAAAGATAGCGTTAAGAGCTCCAATATGAACTCGATGTGGGGTCCTACATATTTTGTTGATTCACAGAGGAGTTCCCGCATGGCTTCCACCCTGCCTCATGTGGTATTATCGTGTAGAGACGTTTCACGTCCATAGTTACGAGGACCATGTTCTCTAAATCTCCCTGTATCCTAGAGATCCTTTCCAGAAATGTCGGGGTGTCTTTCACACTCGTTGGAATGTCTAATACTGGACCCTTAAATAAGGAATCCAGCCACCTCGCAATTGGTTCCAAAACACCATCTACTGCAGATACAATCGGTTGCATTGGTGGATTGACCGAATCTTTATGGATTTTGGGGATGCCATACAGGATTGTTAGAGATTATTGACTTCTTTAATAGGTCAGGGATATATTAATTATGACGCATATTTTTCTTATTGTTGATATACATAGATATATATATATTATTGACAGTGCCTCCAATACCAGTGGTATAAATTGGTATTTAACCCCTGACATAGGGATTAATAACCAATCAATGAATATACGTCTTAACAAATATATGGCGCGTTATCCCGAGTTCTTTTGATGCTCTCTAGATATTTTTAAACACAATAAAATCAATAAAGATATGAGACTGCGTAACGGTAAAACAATTCAAACCAAAATTTATTCAACGTCAAGTTTCATACAATCGTATGTTATCAACGGATTAGCAAACTACAATTTACAAGTGATTATAGATTGTGATTAGTAGCGATACTGCGACACGTAATAATCTAATGGACAGATATTTTAGGTTTATAGACCGCACCACAGATATACACGCCTCAATTCTTAAACACCAAGCTCTATTCTATTCACTTAAACCTTTCCCATTATAAACCAATCCTCCACCTGGCTAAGATAAACACTCAGTTACTGGGCATCACCTGCAGCACAATTTATTATTGTGGGGGCCTATTCACTAAATGCAACTTCCTTCAGGGAGATACATAACACACTCGATAGGGAGACTATCTCTTCCACAGATCAATCACAGCACTTCATTCGATATACGTTAACCTAACGCTTCTTAATGACTTACAGTGCATGCATTCATTCGAAGGGGCTGCAAGATGGATATGGAAGGAGTTATGCTAGGTTACGAATGGGGCGGACGGCACTTGACATATAAAAGCTATTTCACGGTCCCAGCGTATCTCACTATAGGTATATAATTGATCTTTAGATGTCCACAACCAGTATTCTTGGAATATAAATAATTTCACTAAATTATGGCTCAAGTATTCAGCCGGTGATAGTCTCTTCCTTAGCAGTCCTCTGCAGTGGACTGTAAAGGCAGAATTTCTATTCTACTGATTATTAGGCTCAAACAGCAAAATAATTCATTTATATTCCTTTAGTTTGTGATGGACATCTAAAGTCAGGACTATGCAATTAGAAAATAGATATCAAGTTATTCAGGTATACTTTACCATCTGGTTAGTGAAGATAGAGTGGTGGAAGATTAGGGTGTGGTCGGTCTTAAAGGGGCGGCCGATGGTGATTGCCTTTCTTCCCTCCAAGCGTCCCTCAGGTCTCTCCCCAAGCTTTTCTCAGTCTGTCTTTTGCTCTGAAGTGTCCTCTCTATATAGTGGTCTTCCGCCCAGTTTTAGATCTAGCCCATCACTATGTGGCCTCATTTGATTGGAGGATATATATATTCATCAACTCCAGGGGTCTGTCCAGGTGTTATGTTACCTGGCCAGCAGATGGCGCTCTCAGATCAACCATCAACCTTCTGCAGGAATTAATTTATGGGCTTGGCCAATCTTTTACTGGTTTGGGGTCGTTTTATTCCTATATCCCGGGACTCCATAGATTTTATTAACAAATTAAAAATTTTTTCTATTGTACATCGCCGGCATGCTTCGCCACGGCGTGTGTGCATCTCATCCCCCTTTACTTATATCACCAGGGATGTGTATGTGAGGGACATACAATCATTCATTCGTGGTATCGTTTTTAACAGTCACACGTTACCCGACTTAATCGGCTTCATGCGGGTTAGTACACCAGACATTCGTGATGATCAACTAAATGTGGTAGGGCCTCTGTTTTTTATAAGATGCTAAAATTATCAGTTCTAACTAATAAATATTCTCATACCATATAGTACATATTGCCGAATAGCATAGCATTACAAGCTGGTTTACCCAAACCATTTAACCTTCTTTGGTTTTTTTTTCTTTATTGGGCAACCTATTGTTCCATGTTTACGTGACTTTCAGAGTTTCGATCTGACGAAATAAACACAATACTGAGATATCTATCTTAGTTGTCATTGTGTTCCCTTACTTTTAAACCATTTGATCTAAACCCTGTTTGGTTGTAACAAATAAATAAAATAAACAGAGTCCATTAGACCGTCTTTGATCAATGTTAAATGTCCTTTCTTGTATGCGTAACACTAACGAGTTTAGCTTGTCTCTTGTTCTTGTTATATATTAACGACACAGACAAGTTGTTTGCGTGACGCAATTCCTGGCCCCAAATTTAAACATTCCTGCATTATAGAAATTTCATATCTAAAAAGGTCTGACAGGATCGGGGTTCGTGGATATCTCTTCATAAGAAATTGATATAGCTCCATATCAATGTAGTTCATCTGAATCCCTCTGGTCAGGCTTTCTTCAAACTTCCGTTGGATCCGAACCGTGGGATCGCTACGGAGTCTTTCATAAGTAGTTGTATCTTCCAGTAAACTTTGCATGGCTTGTGCATATTGTATATAGTCTAGAATTACAATAGAGCCTCCTTTGTCGGCCGCTCTTATAGCTATAGATGGATCATTTGCTAGACTCCTTATGGCTTGCCATTCTTTCTTAGTTGTGTTACTGTACCGAAGTTTATGTGATTTAATTAAATCTGTTGATTCTTTTCTTACTACTTTCAAAAAAGTCTTAATGGATGCCTGATTAGGGATGGGATCAAATGAACTCTTGACACGAAACTTAGAAGAGGAAGCACGTTGTTGTTGTTCCTTATAAAAATCGGTTAGCCTTAGTGTTCGACCAAATTTGCATAATTCAATATTCCATTGCAAGTCTTTAGGCTGAGACGTGGGAACAAACGTTAATCCCCTTGTGAGGACACTTGTTTCTTCCTCCATTAAGGGTCTCGATGACAGATTGAATATGGGGTTAATTTCTTCAGGGGAGGTTTGTCTCTTAGTCCAATGTGTCCTCCCTTTTTGACCTTGTCTGGACAATCTTGGTTTCCCTGATTTTTTAATCTGCTCCTGGTGGTGGTGCCGGAGTTTTTTGACTCCTGTCCCTGAGTAGGGCCCTCTGCTTGACCCCCAATAGACGCCCCTAGATCCCCCTCCAATGCTGATTCCCCTCACGTGGTATCTATGGTTGCAATATTGGGTTTTCGTATCCTTCTTTTAGGCTTCCTATATGGTCTGGTGGTGTTTTCACTACTGAGCAATTTGTATACACGGTGATCCAGGTAATCTTGTTTCACCCATTCAAATTCATCTTTTTTGAACTTGACTAACTCGTTCTTATATTTGAGTGTCTCTTCCGCTGCCTTCTGGACTACGGTCTGTCCCTCCGTTGTTTCTAAGAAGTCTGCGTGTTCACCTTCAAATAGGGCAATTTTGTTCCTTTGCTCCTCCAGCTCCTCTTTGACATCCTGAATGGTCACCAACATTAGGTCTAGTGAGCACTTGTTGAGGACCGCCGTCCAGTTCCTGCATGTTTTGGGTTTAGATCTTCCCAATGTCGGGATATTGTGCACTCGAAACCCCGCGGAATCCTTTTTGCCCGGTGGTAATCCGATAGAAACAACCCATGTAGGTCAAGATCTACTTCTTTCTTTTTAACCGTGTAAGTTCAAAAAATAAGTCTTTGTTAGATTTTGTGCAACTCAACTTTGTACTCAACGTGCTCCACAGAATTGATGCAGCTTCCTCCTCTGTAAACTGTAAAGTGTCCACCGTTTCTGCATATGCTCCAGCCTGTTGTAAAAAATTGTCCATGGTGGCCGACTGTGGTGAATGAATGTCCAAAAAAATAATTTTTCCTCTTCTCAATTATTGTTATAAACAGAAGACCTTCGCTTCCTGATTCTTTCTGCCGGTGCACTGGCCAAAGTGTAGCCACTCTTTCATATGTATTCAAAAATTTGCCATGCACTCATGCTTAAGTTCAAAAAATTGCCTGGTGCCTACCGCTGAGCTCAATATTCAGGATGCACTTCACAGAATCACGGTGGCACTCCAGGACTATTAAGATTCTTTATTAAATCCATAAAATCAACGTTTCAGCCTCTTCCTGAGGCTTTCATCAGGATATACAAGTGAACAATGTTGTAGAGACCATTTTATACACACAGACCATTCCACACACAGGGAAAGTGTATAAGATCCACCATAATATTACATGCAAGACTGAATTCGTCGTCTATAAAATATTGTGCCCTTGTGGTAAGGCCTACATCAGTAAGACAGAGCCACCGTTATGCGAACGCATTAGGAATCATCGGTCCAATATCAGGACGGCTTACTGGGATGGAAAATCAGATAAGTCTGTGGCGAGGCACTTCCTTGAGAGCAATCACTCATTGTCCTCGCTTAGGTTTACGGCGATAGATCATATACCGATTCCTCCACGTGGAGGCAATCGAGGACAGTTGTTATTGCAGAGGGAGATGATATGGATACATCACCTGCGTACGGTAGCCCCAGATGGACTCAATGAAAAGATGTCTTTCTCCATGTTTTAATATAATTGATATATATCCGGGTGGGAATTCTCAATAGCGAGAGGAGGGTTGTTCATTACTTCATGGCTCCATGTGGGACCCTTTAAGCACGGGGCAGATGGTGTTGGTGCATTGAGGGCATCAGCCCCCCGTCTGCACCATAAGTGAAAACCAGGTACCCCAGGGTGGACCCCCGTGGTGGTCAATGTTGACTGTAATGTTACACTCTCGTTTATTACACGAGGAGGATTAGTTGGCCGAAATAAAGTGGGTAGTGTAACTCCGGCTCCGGGGTAAGCGCCTGCTGTGTTGGTGTGTTTGTCCTTGTTTTTAAAACCCACAGGGATCGGCATGCTGTCCCTCTCAGTGAAACGCTGGGCAGCAACAAACAGCGCGTATGTGGAGGGAGGAGTCTGTAAGTATCCGGCTTCTAGGGTTGCTAGGATACCTAATGTGCGCCAAGCACCTAGGTAGACGCATGCGCGCAGGGAAGACGCCAACGCCGATTGTTGGGGAGTGGTGAGTTAATCAATTAATGTTTATTTGTCTTTATGTGTATAAAATGGTCTCTACAACATTGTTCACTTGTATATCCTGATAAAAGCCTCAGGGAGAGGCTGAAACGTTGATTTTATGGATTGAATAAAGAATCTTTATAGTCCTGGAGTGCCACCGTGATTCTGTGAAGTGCATCATATAATATAATATATATATATATCTCACTCCCGGAGGAGCCGCTGAAAAAAACCTCGGGTTAGTCTCACCGCACTAGGAAAATAACTATACACCAGCATTGTTGTGGGTTTTTATGTATTATATACTTTACTGATCCCAATAAAGCAGCATATATTACGTATATACGGTATTTAAATGACAAGGATTTGTAGCGCGGGAAAAACACGCGGCGGCAAAAGTAACGGTTAACCCCCTCAGTTCTGGAGTGTAAGTCCCGTGAATATTAGCTCAAAAATGTGTATGTGTATTGTCTCGGGTACCCGAGTACTGTATTCAACTGGCCAGTGAATGAAACAAACCAATCTTCGACTAGTCATGTTGGGGCCCTGTGGATTTAAACAATACTGCGGTGTGCGTTTCTTATTTGGGAACTGCGGCCTGGGAGGCCTCTCACCCATCCTATAGACGAACTGTCCAGCACCCGTTGAAGGATCTTCTCCGCTGTGCCCCTGGATCCGCTCCTTGCTTGTCGAATCTCCGCAACTGGAACAACGATCCACCGCCTGCACTCCCAATCGATCAGCACGGTCTCCTAACTCGGGGTCCAGCCGGAACCAGATTGTCATCCAGACCCCTCAGCGCTGCGTAGGTAGGTCTCAACCCGGTCACTGTCCCGATCTCCAGCACCAGTGAGGCAGCGCCTGTACTCCGGCCTGGTCGTGATCCTTGACAGTTTTCACGTGCGTCCTCCACCTTTCACTGCTCAGCTCACTCTGAACATGCCTTCCACAAGGCTGCTGATCTCCTTCCTCCTCCACCCCAGGCCTGGGAGGCCTCTCACCCATCTGATAGACGAACTGTCCAGCACCCGATGAAGGATTTTCTCCGCTGTGTACTGGGACTCTGTGCCACTGGATCCGCTCCCTGCTTGTCGAATCTCCGCAAATGGAACAACGATCCACCGCCTGCACTCCCAATCGATCAGTGCGGTCTCCTAAATCGGGGTCCAGCCAGAACCAGATTGTCATCCAGACCTCTCAGCGCTGCATCGGTAGGTCTCAGCCCGGTCACTGTCCCGATCTCCAGCACCAGTGAGGCAGCGCCTGTACTCTGGCCTGGTCGCGATCCTTGACAGTTTTCACTTGCGTCCTCCACCTTTCACCGCTCAGCTCACTCTGAACATGCCTTCCACGAGGCTGCTGATCTCCTTCCTCTTTCTCCTCCACCCCCTTCCTGTCCTCACGCAAAGCATGATGGTCGGTTTAGTTCAGTTTATGTCCAGCATAGTCCATTATGTCTCTGTCTCTCTCTGGTGGCCATAATAAATAAATGCAGCATAACACAGTCTTTAAAGCAGCGCTACATACATATATACACACTCACCGGCCAATTTATTAGGTACACCTTGCTAGTACCGGGTTGGACCCCCTTTTGTCTTAAGAACTGCCTTACTTTTTCGTGACATAGATTCTAAACTAACAGTGTTATTCAAAGAGATCTGAAAACTCACCGCACATTCGGTGACTTTTCATTCACTGTGGTTTCTAGTTTGCCTACCCTGCGGTGCATTCAGCAAGCACCACAGGGCCCCCATAGTGCAGGGAATACTCACCGCAAACCTGCCGAACACTTACCGAATACTCACTGAACACTCACCGAAAACCCACAGAAACAGCCACTAAAACCAAGCCGAACACGCCGGAAAAATTCGAGCAGCCGTCGATCACAGCGCAGAGCACATACCCGACACCCAGGACATGCTTGATAACGAGAGAAATCTCAATGTATCCTTCCTGGTAAAATCCTTTCTCAAAAAAAAAAAAAAAAAGAGCAGCCACCAGAAAAAGCCGACACGCAGACGAACGGGGTGAAAAAAACAAAACAGTTTGCTTGAAAGTTTGAAATTTGAAACGCTGTTTGCAGAAAAACTACTGAACGAAAAAATGTCTGGAATTTACATATAAGATCCTATGAATGATAATAAAAAGATCTGTTACAGAAAAATGGAAAAACGATTTTAAAAAAAAAAACCAAAAATAAATTTTGACAAAAAAATCCCAAAAAATGCATAAAAGATCCTAAACAAATCTAAAAATAAAGAGGCTTTTTACTGCAGAATAAAATGATAAACGGTTTATTAGATATTGGATTAAAACTGGAATATTTTTAACAATGCTTAATTGGTACTAAGGGGCCCAAAATGTGCCAAGAAAATATCCCCCACACCAAAATAAAAATACTGTACGAAAATGCCTGGAAATAATATAAAAAGGTCCTATGAATATTAATAAAAAGGTCTGGTAAAGGGGAAAAAAAACCTTTCTTTTAAAAAGTGTGGTAAAAAAATGAAAAAAATCCCAAAAAATGCCTAAAAAAACACCTAAGAAATAAGGTTCTAAAGAGAATTTTTGCTGAAAGCGAAAAGAATAAATGGTTTATTAGATATTGAATAAACACGGGGATGTTTTTACATTGAAGCCTATGGGATTCGCCAGAACAAACCTGCCGAATGAAACCACTGAAAATCAGGGCATTTCACAGACATTTCACTGCTGTTCGGTGTCTTTGAATAGATTAGCTATTGCTTCTCTGTGGGGAGTTTGCTGCCGCCATAGATCACCGCATTTCGCTGGCCGTTCGCCAACATTTGGCCATGCCCACTGCTCCATCCATCAAAGCGTCACATGAACTGGCACAAGCTGTGCACGTGAAACCCTGTGCACGCTCTGGACCTCAGACTGGGGAAACTGAGGAATTGAATATTAGCATCTCTGCAACTGTGAAAGCAAGACTCACTCTCCAGCTGACTCGCTCACCCACTCACCCGCTGACTCGCTCACCCACTCACCCACTGGCTCGCTCATTCACCCACTGAATCGATCACTTGATCGCTCACCTGCTGACTTGTTCACACACTGACTCGCTCACTCACCCACTGACTTGCTCACACACTCACTGACTCACCCACTGACTCGCTCACACACTCACCAACACGCTCACCCGGTAACTCATTCAAACACTCATGCTCACTCACACACACACAACCGCTGACACGCTCACTTGCGCTCTTTCATGGTTTACATGGTTTACACTTGCTGTCTCACTCAAACCGCCTCACAGGTCACTCCCTCTTACACTCTTTCTGGTGCTGTCTCTAGCGCGCGCTACTTGCTGCTTCTCTCTTACATTCTCCATCAATTCCTGAATGAACATGAAGATAAGAAAACGTGTCCCTGTTATCTGCATGCTGCATGTGTAACAGCATTTTCAGACATGTCTGCTGGCAATATTATGTTTCTTTCCTATTTTAGGATGTGTTAGGGCTATTTTTTAAAAGTTTGCTTTAGTAATACATTTAAATGACACTGGTAATCATACATATTAATAAATACCATCCTCCTTTTTTACTTAAAGGGACAGTACCACTTACATAAACTGTAACTAGATTACTTGTGCAATACAAATAAAACCGCTTTATAAAACACATTCACTCCTCCACTCCACTGACTGTACTGACTGTTATATACTGTATGATAAACCAAGACAGTAAAGTAAAACTTCTGCACAAATTTTGGAAAATATTGCATCACGGGAAAAATCCACAAAATGGAGATAGGAAATAAAAAACTCGAACTTTATTTTTCCTTTTTACATGCAAATGCATCAAAAAAAGAAAAAAAACAGTAGCATCTGTTTTATAATGTGGATTTGTTTGTAATGCGCAAGTAAACTAGTTACAGTGGCAAGAAAAAGTATTTGAACCCTTTGGGATTACGTGGAGTTTTGCATGAATTGGTCATAAAATGTGCTCTGAGCTTCATCTAAGTCACAACAATTTGAAAAACACAGTCTGCTTAAAATAATACAACACAAACATTATATGTGTTCATGTGTTTATTGAACAGAACATGTAAACATTCACAGTGCAGGGTGGAAAAAGTATGTGAACCTTTGGACTTAATAACTGGTTGACCCTCCTTTGGCAGCAATAACCTCAACCAAATGTTTCCTGTAGTTGCAGATCAGACCTGCACAATGATCTGGAGTAATTTTGGACCGCTCCTCTTCACAAAACTGTTTCAGTGTAGCAATATTCTTGAGATGTCTGGTGTGAATCGCTCTCTTAAGGTCATGCCACAGCATTTCAATCAGGTTGAGGTCAGGACTCTGACTGGGCCACTCCAGAAGGTGTATTTTGGTTGTTGAAGCCATTCTTTTGTTGAATTACTTGTATGCTTTGAGTCATTGTCCTGTTGCATCACCCATCCTCTGCGGAGCTTCAGTTGGCGGACAAATGGTCTTACGTTTTCCTGCAAAATGTCTTGATAAACTCTGGAATTCATTTTTCTATCAATGACAACAATCAGTCCAGGCCCTGAGGCAGCAAAGCAGCCCCAAACCATGATGCTCCCTCCGCCATGTTTTACAGTGGGGATGAGGTTTTGATGTTGGTGTGCTGTGCCTTTTTTTCTCCACACATAGTGTGGTGTGTTTTTTCCAAAAAACTCAATTTTGGTTTCATCTGTCCACAGAATATTTTGCCAGTAGTGCTGTGGAACATCCAGGTGCTATTTTGCAAACTTCAAACATGCTGCAATATTCTTTTTGGACAGCAATGGCTTCCTCCGTGGTGTCCTCCCGTGTACTCCATTCTTGTTTAATGTTTTCTTTATTGTAGATGTGTCAACAAAAATGTTAGCATGTGCCAGAGATTTCTGTAAGTCTTTAGCTGACACTCTAGGATTCTTCTTTACCTCATTAAGCATTCTGCGCTGTGCTCTTGCAGTCATCTTTACAGGACAACCACGCCTAGGAAGAATAGAAACAGTGCTGAACTTTCTCCATTTGTAGACAGTCTGTCTTATCGTAGACACATGAACATCAAGGCTTTTGGAGATACTTTTGTAACCCTTTCCAGCTTCATGCAAGTCAACAATTTTTGATCGTAGGTCTTCTGAGAGCTCTTTTCTGTGAGGCATGGTTCACATCAGGCAGTGCTTCTTGAAACCAGTAAACCCAAAACTGGTGTGTGTTTTTAAAGGGCAGGACAACTTTCAGCAGCACATCCAATAATATCACACTGATTGGACTCAAGGTTGGCTCACTCCTGGCTCCAATTAGCTCTTGGAGGAGTCATTAGGCTAGGGGTTCACATACTTTTTCCACCCTGCACTGTGAATGTTTACATGTTCTGTTCAATAAACACATGCAAACATATAATGTTTGTGTTGTATTATTTTAAGCAGACTGTGTTTTTCAAATTGTCGTGACTTAGATGAAGATCAGAGCACATTTTATGACCAATTCATGCAAAACTCCACGTAATCCCAAAGGGTTCACATACTTTTTCTTGCCACTGTACAGTTTATGTAAGTGGTAGTGTCTCTTTAAGGTCGAATAAAGTGAAACTCTATTTTCAGTGTAATAGCCCGTTAAATAATGTGAGACTGGTAATCACTGGTTGGTCATCAGATCCCTCAACATTTGTGATTTCTATACTAAAAAAATGTAAACATATAACCTACACTGAAGCCAATCATTAACCCCTTACTGCTGGATGGGTTGTGCCAGGCGACAGGGCGTACTAGTAGTGATGTCACATGGGGGTGCGGCGGGTACAGACTGCACCAGGGTGACACTGGGTTAGACCCTCTAGGAAGTGACACCACCCAGGGGCCGGTTTTTGGTGTGTGTGAGCTGTACAGCCGACACACAGCTCACATTCCCCACAGCAGAAGATGCTGCTGGCAGGCTGAGCACACAGTAGAGGATGTCATCTGCTGTCGCTGTGGTTGTGTCAGCTGCTGCAGGGTTCAGGATCTGTTCTCTGCAAAAAAATCCTGACCTTCCCAGGCCCTGGAGGAGAAAGCCCTACCCCCTGACATATGACCTGTCACACAGCAGTTGCATGGGGTGGAAGAGTGGAGGCTGGATTCATCCTGATAGAGGTAAGTGGGGGTTCCAGGAGAAGGAAGGGAGGATCAGACTGATATGCCCATTCTTCCATGTTCATTTCCTATGAAGGAGATACCGGGGGGAGTGACGCTATGAGTTACCGCCCCGGGTGACACCAGCCCTAGTGACACCACTGCTAGTACACCCGGCTTGCCGGCTGTTGCAACAGGCCCCTCCTCCAGCCCGCTTACACAGCTGATGCCCGGCGCATGTCATTGGCTGCAGGAGGATGGCCTGAATTCAGGTCCTCCCAGTGCAGCCAATGCCGTGCTCCTACTGGTGTGGACTATTACGGTCCATAGATGCTAGCAGGGCATGCTATCCCGCCCTGCAGCATTAAGGCCCACCCGCTGCTGGGATGACATAGTACGCCCCGCATGTGTAAAAGTGTTAATAGAAGCTGCGACTCCGCTTGGAATAATACCAGAGCTGTTAGGGCTTGTGGATGTTAATGGCCCTGCTGTGTGCTTTTCATTTAAAATGTGAATCCTGGGCTTCCCGATGTATTTATGTACCTAAAATAATACAGAATAGCCTGTGGGTTTATATAAAACTAGTTCGAAAGCCTGCCCAGAGGGCAGTCTATTGTTAATACTGCCCCAGCTTGTGGATACTGCCCCAGCTCGTGGATACTTCCCCAGCTCGTGGATACTGCCCCAGCTTCCCCCACACTCTCATGGATATTTGCCCCCATGCTCTCATGGATATTTGCCCCCACGCTCTCATGGATATTTGCCCCCACACTCTCATGGATATTTGCCCCCACGCTCTCATGGATATTTGCCCCCAAGCTCTCATGGATATTTGCCCCCAAGCTCAGACCCCAGACCAGACATGGGGCAGCTGTTCGAATGCTCTATCGGCATTCGGACAGCCGCCCCTGGAGCTCCGTCTCCGCATACTTACCTGCCTGAGCGGCGCAGGGAAAGTTTCCTCGCTTCCGCTCGTTGAAGGACCCAAGCCGCGGTCACGTGGGACTCCCATGTGACCGCGGCTTGGGTCCTTCAAAGAGCGGAAGCGAGGAAACTTTTCCTTCGCCGCTCAGGGGTTGGATGCGCGCGGCAGCCGGGTAGAGGCACGAAACGAAACGAAAATTTGTTCGGAATTTTCGAATGGACTAGAAATGTGTAAAATCGAAAATCATTTTCGTTCCATTCGTAATTTCGGCTCCATTCCTGATTTCGGTTACATTTCAGTAATTTTGGACAACATATTTTTTGGTTATATCGCTGATTCTGTAATTTTGTATCATTCCCATCTCAATGTATCCTTCTTGTAAAACATGAGAAATCTCAATGGCAGAATTATCGTATCGACAGAATTATCATATCGACAGAAATATCGGATCCGAAAAACCATTAGTTTACTTCAAAACGAATAGACACTTTGAAACGAGGAGAATAGACGTTCCGAAAACACGAAAATTTCCGAAATTACGAAAAAGTCGATACGAAAAACGAAACGAAAATGAACCGAAACGGAAATCGGCCGAAACGAAAATTTACAAAATACGAACGAATCGAACCAAAAACAAAATCGGTGCACAAGTCTACTAATTTCCCCATATCTCCTGAACAGTGACAGTTACAGAGTCATGGATGGTGTCATTTGAAAGGCCAGAGCATGGTCTTTCAAATGATATCAAACATGACCATGTTTAAAGTAAGAACAATTAAATAGAAATATAAAAAATAATAATAACAAAAAATAAAAACGTGGGTTTTTTTGTGTGTCGTTTTTGTTAATGCTGCAATATTGTTCCCATTTCAATTATAATGTGAACAATGATGCTGCACTAACAAATTTTTTCTATAGGGTGCGTTTGCTAAAAATCACATTTCCCCTCCAAATCCCCATTTCACATTTTTTTAACAAGCGCACCCCATAGAAAATATAACCGCAAAGGCTCAGATAATAAAATGTGAAAAAAAACACTTTACACGCTGTATATGATTAAAAATTAACATTTTATTGCATTTTTTGTTATAATATTCAGGCAGGACATGACGTATACATATAATAATGTTATATTATGAATCTGCCGAGTCTGCCAGAAAGAATGATATTTAATATGTCTGGGTCGTATAATAAAATGTGGCTTCAGATCGCGTTTAAACATGATGAGCAAAAGCGGTAACAATGAGCTCAGCGGGGGGCGTGGCCGGCTGCCAAAGGGAGCAGACGTGTTCTGTTGGAGCTCCGCACGTCTGCCACCTTTGAGGTCTATTTATTACTCCCTCTGCTGTGCGAATTAGACCTGAAGACCCCGGATAGCTGGCCACCAGAACCGAGATGTCCGGAGGCCGTTGTGTCCCCCCCTCCGGACCTGAGACGCTCCTTGCAGTCGCTGGATGGCAGACGACACGAGGCACTGGCAGCCATTTTGCGGCCTTCGTTCCGGCTCCTGCGGCCTTTCCACCTGTTTATCCTGCCGTTTCAGTCCGATGTGAGCCTGTACTGGGAGCTGGGGAGATGGTGGGCCCACGTCTCCCTGCTGCCCAAGCTGGATGCCCAATGGGAGCGGCGGGTGGACCGGAGAATGATCGGCGGGACGGACCCCCCCCTTAGGAGTTACAGACGTCTTCCTTGCAGGCCTGGAGGCCTGTTTGAAGCTGTTAGACGGGGAGGATGTGGATGGCTCCTTAACCATGGGCGTCTGGCGCCGGGCGATGGCTGCTCTGCGGAGTTGTCGGGAGGAGGATTCGGAGCTGCAGAGGTCGGGGCTGCGTCGACGGGACACACCGCTGAGGCCTGTATACCGGATGCTGCAGAGGGCTACAGAGAGGTCGGCGTTCCTGCTGGGGTGCTGGAGACCGGGGCCACGGAGTTGTTTTTGACAGCACCAACTGGGACTGACAGCCTAGGCGCTGAGGGGAGGCGGTGCCGGGCCGGGTCCTGGTTGGGAGACGTTAGAACACTTGTTGGGGAAGTGGATATGGGCTGAAGAGACCCGTCTCGACTGCCCGCTGCTTGCCCACTGATCGCTGACCCCGGCTTGCCCTGACCCGCTGAGTCCCCCTCGCATATCCCTTTTGATGTTTTTGCGGTATTCCCACTAGCTGAGTTGTCCCCCCCTTCCTTTTTGCTGTGAGCTCGCTGTTGACTTTCTCCCCATTCCTATGTTCAGAGACGCTTCGGAATTTTTTGCAAACATTCATATTTTTCTGCTGGCACTCCCCGGCTGGGCTGATTTTGTTCTTATTTTACATTCACGACTCTTTGCTCCCTTTTGAAGCACAACATGCCAGTGAGGGTGTTCCCTTCCTCTCCCCTTCCCCCCCTCTTTTTTTTTGTTTTGGCAATTTTCAGGATGCCCCGAGGTGCGCCACTATGACACCTACCATGGCCCTGGCTGCCATTCTTGGCCCTCGGGCTCCTGGGCCCTGTGACATTATACTTCCACGGCCTCCTTCGGGATTGAGCCGGGAAAGTCACGGTACTGGCCTCTGCCGTTCCCCCGCCCCCTTTCCCAACACCTTTTTTTCCCCCTTTTTCTCTCCTCTCTCTTCCCCCTCGCACCATTGCTGGCGTGTGGCAGGTGTAGTTTGCTACCCCTTTCCCTCATTTGTTGTTTGTTTATTGTTTTTCATATGATGCTACTACGCAGAATGTTGCAGATGGTTGTTTATTTTACTTGTACCGCTGCAATACCTTCAAAAATAAAAATTTGAAACACAAAAAAAAAATTAGCTCAGCACACGGACGTGAAATGGCTCAGCAGTGAAGGGGTTAACAATTAAATATAAGGTAAAATATTTTGCACAGATATTGTTTTTCAGAAATAGTTAAAAGATTTACATTAAGGAAATTTGCTCATTCTCAATTTTTCACGTATTCGTTTATCCTTTACAGCAATATTGCCAGCAGCATCTGACTAATTATTTAAGGTTAAAAAAAGGGAACTTTATTTTTCAAAAGGCTATCCCTTTAATTACTTAATAGCAGTGTGATAATTTCCCCAAAACCATTAACAATCAACCAACAAACCATAAAACCACAACCATTTGCGCTATATAAGCATTTTGTGGTTTGTTGATCCTAAAATCATCACGACTTGTTGATAATTGCACAGAAATATTTATAAGGAAATCTACCAGCAAAGCTTTTACCCCACCCCCACTCCTGTTCTTAAACACTTCAAAAATAATTATTGTTGTGTCATTACACGTGACACTATTATCAGTCGCTATAAGAATGTTATTGTGTGTGATTGTCGTAAGTGATTTCATTAATTTTTTGCGACACTAGAGTTTTTCCCCATATGTTTATTATTCTCTAAAAGAATAAAGAAATAAAGAACTCTTTTAAGGAAATCATATTAAATGAGTAATGTATTTATTTCCCCGTGTCGGTAGACTCACCTGAGATAGAATGGATGATTGATCTAGAAATAAAATTTACGTTATTGCCTCACACAGCACTCACTGAAGATACCGAGCTTCTCTATTGTCAAACAGAGAAATTCAGCGATTAGTCACTGATTGTGTATTGAAACAAAATACATGCTTGGGTAACTTGTTGCGGATTCTTACTAGGAAATTTCCTAAACGGTTGTATGAACTGCGTGACCTGCATGATGTCACTTACCGTCACATTGTATTTCTATAAGTGTGAAAAAACAAACAGGAAGTATTCGGCAAATTGGACCTATAAATGCAGCTTTCAATCAGTGTTACTTTAAATCAACTTGATCTATCACTAGACACAGCTTACCGCAAATATCCACCTCAAGGTAAGTGTGTTTGACACGTAGAATGTTCTTTGAAGAGATGGGTTTAATGAAAACTCGTTCCGG
>RXON01000235.1:0-42888 GCA_009667805.1 Leptobrachium leishanense
AACCTAAAGTGCCCAGTGTGCAATAAATATCCAATAATAATATATATTCTGCATAATAGTAGAAAGTGTTTAATGTCATTATGTGTAATCCTAAAAGTCATCCATATATTAAAATAGTTCATATATCTCATTGTATATATGATTTTACTTACTAATAAAGTGGATTCTACTAATAACTATCCCTAATTAAAGTGCATCAATGATTAATTTGATATTAATGTCTTATTATTATAATATTTAGTGTGTCATATCAATCATAAATATATAAATTATACATAATAGTGTCCTCTTATTATGAGCTATCCATAATTAAAGTGCATCAGTGATTAAACGTGATATTATTATCTTATTATTAAAGTATTTAGTGTAATTTAATGTGCCATAATAAGTGCATCAGTGCGACTACGTGAATACTTAATATTATTTATATCTTATTCTAGTACAATTAAATGTGCCGTGATAATTAATTATTATCATTAAATGTCATAGTTAAATAATATAAATTAAATAAATTATTTTAGATTAAAAACTATACATATTAGTGATGAAGTTGGTTATGATATTGAGCACCAATAAATATAGCCCAATAAGTTATGTCTCTAACTATATGTATATATGGCCAACACTTAAGGGTTATTCAGAGAATGGTGAAATGGAATGACTGGATAATGGAAAATTCTAGGTCAAAATAGCCAAACCAGAAAAATTCACCCGTTCATCTCACTTACCAAATCGGCTATTTTGACCTCGAATTTTCCATTCTCCAGTCATTCTCCTGCTTTTCACCGCTCTCTGAATAACCCTGTATGTGTATTATTGTATGATGTAAATATATGTTATAATTCCATAGGATTATAAAATACGGGATGAAGTAAGTAAGTAAAACTTAAAATAATTCTCCATTAAAATACGGCATAATAGGCTAAAATATATTAAAGAAAATGAATTAACTGAAAATCATTATTGAGACCTGATGATGTAAGAGTTCCTAAATCAAAAATGTATCTCATCTCCTCTCTCCCTAATACACCCTTATCTGCACATTCTACTTTTTTTACTACCATAAATTTCAGACCTATAGGGCAACCATTATGGGCAGTTTTAAAATAATGTGACATTGAATGTTTCTCAAATTGATTCTTAACATTTCTCACATGCTCCGAAATCCATACATTGAGGGCTCGTCCAGTGCGACCAACATATTGGAGTCCACATGGGAACTCCAAAATATAATCTATGTTTTTAGAATAGCAGGTTAAAACATCTTTTATTTTTATATTTTTTCCTGTCTTTTTATTCTTAAATTCTCCTATAAAAGATTTTTTATTTCCTGAAGATCTACAGGCTAGACATTGGCTGCAGTTGTAGAACCCTTCTCGAACATTAAAATTTTTTATTTTTATTTTCCTCTTACAAATTTACTCTTTACTAACTTGGTCTTAATAATTTTGGCTCCTCTAAATAATATTCTAGGTTTATCACTTATTATTTTATTGAAATCCTAATCTTTACTCAAAATATGCCAATACTTATTAAAAAGTTTCTTGATTAATTGATCCATTAAAATCACATATAAAAGGGACTTCTTCTGACATTTCTTTCCTTGTATTATATCTCAATAAATCACTTTGATTCTCTCTATATATCTTCCATTATGGAATCCAATTCAATGTATTCATACCCTTTATCCATAAATTCTTGTTTAAGGAGTTTTGCCTGTTCCTCAAAACCCCATCCTCTGAACAGTTCGTACGACTTCTGGTGAACTGTCCCTTTGGTTTTCCCTTGAGCCAAATCTTGTTATGGCGACTACTTCTGTCGACAGATATGTATTGGCGTCGACATCTTTGAAAAAGTCTTTGTTTCAACTAAATTGGTTGGTAAATCTCCAAATCCAGAAAGGATATCTTTTCTTTACTCGAATTTCTCTCTAATTTAATTCCCCAATCAGAATCATCAAGCTTATCTAAAAATTCCTCCTCCTTCCCCTTCCATACAAATAATAAATCATCAATAAACCGTTTGTATATGGGCTCCTTGCCCTGTGCCCAGCCATGCGAACCAAAGACAAAGCTGGTTTCAGAGAAAAAAGAGAAAGAAGGTAGATACTGCAGGCATTTTCAATCTAAGTGATAAAATATTAACTAGATCAGTGAAAGTACTACAAAAAGGCCTAAAATTTGCCGCTACAAGTAAGATATATAAATTTAATGTTTTTGTAAATCTACAGTTCAAGAGAGGACTATGTTTGAAAAAATTCTTTCGAAAAACCCCGATTGTCAGAGATATAGGGCTCTATTACAATCCCCGTGCTAAAACGGGGGCGGTAGGGAGAAAAAACTGCACATGCAGTATTCCCCCTACCACCCCCGGTTTAACAGGGGATTACAATGCAGGTGCAAAAAATGCTGCCTGCATTGTTTGCACCCGCTATGTCCCGGGATGCACGCGGCATCGCTAACCGCAGCCGCATGCATCCTCTCAATGGAGTCCATAGGACTCCATTGAAGCAGACGCCGGCGGTCGCATGACCAGCCGGATCTTGCTTCATGAGATCTGGCCAGTCGGCGTAGTGACACGCAGGCAGAGACTGGGGGGACTTTTTCCCCCAGTCTTTCCCTGCTCCCACCGGCCGGAGGAGGCGGACAGAGCCGCGGTCCTCGCCGCGGGACAGAGGGTGAGTATGTGCTGCTTTTTATTATTTTTTAGTCTTGTGTTAACGGATTCTGCAGAAGCGGAATCCGTTAACACCAAGTCCTGGCTCTGGTTAACTTTTCGCTAACCAGAGCCAGGCGTTAATCTGCGCTGGGATTTTGTAATTCCAGCGCTGATTAACACTTTGCATTCCCCATGTTCAGTATAGGGAGCGCAAAGTACTGTAACCTCACGATGAGAAGCGCAAGGTACCAAACGCAAACGGGTTTTTTAACCCGTTTGCGTTTGGACTGTAATATGCGGTAGATACCGCAGCTAACGGTAGTGCTCACGCAGTTGAGCACTACCATTAGCGTTAACAGTGTAATAGGGCCCATAGAGTCTAAAGACCACTATATGTCATGTCTGCAGTCTCTGGAGCCCCCCAGCACCCAGCAGAATCGTCCTCGCTGCTCGCTGACCAGGTGCCAAGTGATATACCGGCTCAGAGAAATCACATGACTGGCCCAGGGGTGAGGCGCGGCATGTTAACGAGGAGCCACAGGATTTAAAAGTCAGCTTGCTGCATTACTCTTTGCGTTGTCGTGGAGTTTGCTTCCCTCAGTGCTGAGTGTCGCCTGGAGATTCACTTTCTTGATGTATTTGCTATCTCCGTTATATACTTGGCTCGTATGAGAACCATCCCCTTGTACCAGTCCTTGGTTATTCCTGACCACTCTAACTCTGATTGATTGTGGCTTGTATGATAGATACCCCTCATGTACCGTTTAGGCTGTTCCTGACCACTCTAAATCTGATTGATTTGGCTTATGAGAAAACACCCTTGTATACTGCCTGGCTATTCAGGTGTACCCTGTCCTGTGTTGGTAAAACATTTCCCACTCATTGCTGGTAAAACATTTCCCACTCGTTTTGTTAACAGTGTCTAGCAATCCTGTCCTGTGCATACCTATATGCATGTTTGTGTTTCTAAGCGGTAGTCAGTTTATCAACCACTCAAGGATCGAAGGGGTAGATAGGGAAAAGAGTATGAAAAAACAAAAAGAGGAAGTACAACATGTCCAGAGAGGAAAATAAAGCAAGAAAAGATCTAGAGGATGATGAAAATATTCAGGGTTATTCAGAGAGAGGTGAAAACCAGGAGAATGACTTGAGAAGTGAAAATTCTAGGTCAAAATAGCCAAACCAGAAAAATTCTCCCATTTATCTCACTTTTCCAAATTGGCTATTTGGCCTAGATTGTTCTCTTCTCCTGCCATTCTCCTTGTTTTCTCCTCTCTCTGAATAACCCTGTAAGTAGTAAAACCTGCGGAAAAAGGCTGGGTTGTAATTCAAACAAGAGAGGACTATGTAGCAGAAGTGAGGAGGATAGTTAATGATAAAGATACATATGGAGAGATCAATGGAATCCATTGAATAAAATAAAAATAGATATAAAAACTCTTTTGGATAAAGGAAAAGAGGATAAAAAATTTACGGAAAAAGAGTATATCTCCATAATTTGTATCCAAAAACACAGTCATTCTATATACTGCCAAAAATTCATAAAAACCCAATTAAGCCCCCAGGAAGACCTATTGTAGCAGGCATAAATTCTATAACTAGGAACCTGTCACGTTCACACATTACAGCCAGGCCCCATTGCAGCCAGGCCCTGGTCCTTTAAACATTTTTAAAGGAACAGTGAGTTTTCCATGAAATAAAGGTTGGTCCCAGGGTTGGTACCTGCGGTCAAATATTAAAATGATATGAATTTGGTATAGGCGTCAGTGGCAGTGCACCCAAATATTGTGCCTTTGGTGGCAGCAAGTGCCTTCACACGGTAAGTAACCCGTCTGTGGTATTGTGGAAGAGTGCAGTGGTGGAGGTTTTGGTAATGCAGAAGAGATCCCCGATCTATTCAGTTACATCAGCAGCTATAACAAAAACGGGTCAGCAATGTTTAGGCACTTGTACTGCGCTACTGTATATGGTGAGATTCGGCGCACACCAGTAGCAACAGAAAGCAAACAGAACAAGCAGAGAATACACAGAGAGAATAGTCAAATGGCAGGCAAAGTCGGCAACAGATCGGGTCCTCAGAACAAGCAGGGTCAGTAACAAGTATACAAACTGATTCAGTAAGCTAGCGATGCGGGAATAAAGGCTGAGACACACTGAGCATGTAGCGACGCACGGCGTAGCGAAGCGAAGAGAAGCAACCATTTTGCAGGCTTGACAAAACTCCGCTCCGCCTCGCAGCGTGTCTACACTACATTACGTTTGCTTCTCACCGCACTGGACAGGAATCCATTAACTAAATTAAAATGTACACACAAAACCGTTTTATTTTCACAAAGCACATGTTATATAGGCAAAAAAAGTTTCTACTGAATAAAATACATCAAAAATTACTGTTAATTTAATAGGAATAGTATAAAAATATAAAAAAAGGTAACCCCTGATCATATATTATAGGGCCACGGAGCACCATGTATAGAGTAGGGATGCATTGATACCACACACAGACATATACGTATATATCAACACGCAGACCTATATATACGTATATATCAACATGCATATATATATATACACCCACCCACAGACCTCAGACCATATATACACATATGCACATGGGGGGTGGCATGTGGACAATCTCATCTAAATGCGCCCCCCCATTTGGCTGATCCCTCCAGAAGAAATGGTGAACCCGACAGAGCAGAGAATATATATATTATTCTCTGCTCTATCGGGTTCAACATTTCTTCTGGAGGGATCAACCAAATGGGGGGGGGATTAGTTGCCAAAATGTGTGTGTAATACAAGGCTGATATATATATTGATAAGTATATAGATATATATATATATATATATAGATAAGATATATATCATACCTGCCCTTACCTTCCCCTATAAATTTGTTAAAAATATACACACAAAAAAACCCACTGCCTGAGACCCCGCGCAGCCCACTTGCCACCCCCCTCTACCTGGCTGAATGTATCTAATATATATAATTAAATACATTCAGCCAGGTAGAGAAAGAAAAAAAAGGTTTTATTTTATGTTCCCGTGGACATTTAAAAATGTCCTCGGATTTTATGTTTTTTAGAAATGTGCAGCCTTACCTTAGCCTGGTGGTCAGTGGGGGCTCCCTGGATCCTGGTTGTGGGGGGAGTCTGCCGTGGCTGCAGGTGCAGTGGCTCCTTCCCTGCGCTGCCTGTCTCTGTCACATGCACCCGGGTGGCTAGCCCGCACAGTCGCAGCTCTGTCATCGCATGCTCCTCAAGGGGATCCTTGGGAGGCCCCTGCAGTCTGCCCTCTACAGTGCCTGATTAGAGGGCCATGTCTGCCTGATGTTTTAGTAACAAGAATGTTTTATCCCATAGGCTTCAATGTTAAAAATATTCCCGTTTTAATTCAATATCTAATAAACTGTTGCTTATAATATTCTGCAGTAAAGAGTCTCTTTATTTCTAGATTTTTTAGTATTTTTTTAAGCATTTTTTTTTTTTAAAACAATTTTTATTGGTTTTTCAGTAATACAGCAACAAGGCGCTCCTGGAAGCCCATAGAGCGATGCATAATCTCAGGGGAGGCAGTAACAAGATTAAACAAATAATATAAAGAATCAGAACCTGCTTTCCTTCCCTGAGACATAACGATGCCTCGCAAGGACATGCGAATCAATTATATAAAACTTACATTATAAACTACAAAAATAATAGACAGGGAGAAAAAAAAAAAAGAAAAAAAAATAAAAAAAAAAGGGGATAAAAATTCAGTTTTTTAGATCAAGGTCTCTAGGTCCAACAGTTCTATACCCAACTACGTGATGGCCTGCGTCGTAAGCCAAGGTTCCCAGATCATTGTGCATTGTTGGAGCGTATCATGTAGTTGAGCCGTTAGACATTCCATTTTATAGATATAACACACCTTCGCAACTATATCCAACACGGAGGGGAGGTCTCGTTTCCAGGAGCGAGCTATACATATGCGAGTGGAAGTACAAATACGATGGGCTAGTCGGAGGGAAGGACGAGATAGACCATGACGTCGGGACGGGCTATTAAGCAGGGCCAAAGCGGGGTCAGGGGTAACTGGCAAACCAAGAGCTCTGGAGATCATAGCAAAAATTGAGGACCACAGTACTGTTACCAGCCCACACTCCCACCACATGTGAAAAAACGTTCCACGTTTGCCGCAACCCCTAGTGCACAAGCCAAATAGCGCAGGGTAGATTTTCTGTAAGCGGGCCGGGTCCAGGTACCACCTGGATAATAGCTTATAACAATTTTCTTTTATCAGAGTACATGTTGTTATCCTCATCGAGGACTCCTGTATTGCCTCCCATTCCTCCCTGGTTAGGTGGCGACACAGATCTATTTCCCATAGGAGTTGGTACGAGCACGGGCATTCGAGAGATGGGCGGAGAAGAAGATTATATATTTAAGATATCGCTCCTGCTGTGCTTGAGCTTCTCATTACTAGACTTTCAAATGAGGTCTCTACAGAGATGCCCATAGTCAGACGGCTACATACAAAATGACAAATTTGAGAATACCTATAAAACTCCCGTAAAGGAATATCATGTGACTCTCTAAAATATTCCCACCGGGGGAATTTCCCCTGTAATAGTACAGCTCCTAGTGTCGTAAAACCTTTCCCTTGCCACCAATCAAAAGCTCGGCCCTCCTCCCCACACCATGGGGGGAAGAGCGGGTTATCACGCAGGGGTAACAGACCAGATATAGTGGTGGTGAGGGACATACGGTATTTGACCTTTGACCATATATCCAATGAATGAGTCGTGGTGGGCAACAAACGACCTCTTTCTGTCAAGGAGAGCTGTCTCCAGGGAACCTGTGATAAGCATGAAGGGGCAACACAGTCGTTCTCTATATCAACCCAACAAATCCTACCTCTTCTAGCGGACCATTGGAGGAGCTGCGTCAACTGTGCCGATTGATAGTACAGGGCTAGGTCAGGGACTGCAAGGCCCCCATGTAATTTAGGACGGCGTAGTGTCAGTCTGGAAACTCTCGGTTTCTTCCCCTGCCACACATAACGGTAAAAGGCTGACTGGAGGTCGGGTAGGATCGTCAGTGGAAGGGGGACCGGTAATGTGCGGAAAAGATACAGAAGTTTCGGGAGAGCTGTTATTTTAAGGGCATAAATACAGCCCATCCAAGAGATGGAGTAGGAGGACCATTACCTCAGTAGGGATTTGATGTGCCTAATCATGTCAGGGTAGTTAGAGGAGTAGAGCTGCGATACGTGAGCGGTGAGGTAGATCCCCAGGTATTTGAGTCGTTGGGGACACCAACAAAAGGTAAATGATTCCCGTAAATGTGTAACAACCTCTTGAGGTAATGAAATATTTAAGGCTTCAGATTTAGCAATATTAATTTTGTAACCAGAGAGGGCACCGAAGGAGGAGAGGCAACTGTATAGGTTCGGTAATGAAACAAGTGGTCGGGTTATCGTGAGTAAGATATCGTCTGCGAAAAGGCTTAGCTTATAGTTTTTGTCTCCCGCAGTTATTCCTGAAATATCTGGGTGACCCCTTATCTGTTCCGCCAGGGGTTCAAGGCATAAGGCGAACAGAAGTGGGGACAGGGGGCAACCCTGACGCGTGCCATTTAAAATGTCGAACGGTCTGGACCTCCCTCCCATAGTCATGACTGAGGCCGTTGGCGAAGTGTAAAGTGCACGAATACCCCTTATCATCCCATCTCCCACACCAAACCTCCTCAAGACTCTCCATAAATATGTCCAGTCCACTCGATCAAAAGCCTTCTCGGCGTCGAGGGGAGAGCAGTAGTGACGGTTGTTTGGATGCATGCGCTATAAGAGAGTAGGTTCACTGCGCGGCGGATGTTATCAGGGGCTCCACGAGACGGGATAAAACCGACCTGGTCAGGGTGCACTAAAGACGGTAGATGGCGGCTCAGACGTGTAGCTAAGACCTTAGCATAAATTTTCATATCTACATTCAGGAGTGATATTGGGCGGTAGCTAGCGCAAGTAGAAGGATCCTTCCCTTCCTTGGGAATCACCACAATGGAGGCGGCCAGCAGCTCTTTGGGAGGGGTTTTGCCTTCCAGGAAGCCGTTATACATAGTAGCTAGGAGTGGGGCTAATTGAGTTCGGAATTTCTTATATATAGGGGCTAAACCCGTCCGGGCCTGGGGCTTTGGATGTTCGGAGTTCTTTCATTAGTGGGAGAATCTCCTCGGTAGTAATTGGAGTCGCCAACGCATTCACATGCGGTCGAGTCAAAGATCATAGCGGCAATTGTTCTAAAAATGAGCGAATCTTTTGTTGTTTCTGGCCATCAGATGGGGCTGTCGTACCGTCATATAACTTAGAATAATAACGCGCAAATTCTTCAGCTATTTCTGACGGAGTAACTGCCGGGGAATCACCCGATCTCTGGATTTTGGCTATAGAGTTACGCTTACGCAGGGCGCGCAGTTTGCGGGCTAGCATGGCGTCTGGCTTGTTACCCTTCTCAAAAAATAGCTGTCCTACCCTACGTAGGTCACCTAGTGCCCTCTCTGTCTGTAGGGAATTCAGTTCCCCCCTGGTAGCCACTATCCTGTGCCAGATCAATGGGTCAGGTTGAGCTTTATGTGATCTCTCTAAAGTAGCGAGAGTAGTCGTCAGATCCGTCATTTGGGAGCGCAGTTTCTTATAATAAGCTGCTTGTAGACCTATTAGTCGGCCCCTTAAGACCGCCTTATGGGTGGTCCACAACAGATCTGGAGGATAGTGTTTGGGGATGTTATCCAGAACGAAGTTCGCCAGTGCTAGGTCCAGTTCAGTAGCGACTTCCGGTCTCACCAACAAGGCATCCGGAAGGCGCCAGGGAGGACGGGGGGAGCCTCTGGATCCATCTGCCAATACCACACTGAGAGGGGCATGATCTGACCATGTTATCTCGTGGATCTTAGCAGATAGCACATCTCTCACCGCCCGTTGGGGGACAAAGACAAAGTCGATTCTCGTGTATGTCGTGTTCAGGTGGGAATAAAATGTGTAGTCTCTTGTCGTGGGGTGTAAGAGGCGCCATGCATCTACGATTTGAGTTTGTACCAAGAAGTCTTTAAGGAGTGGTCGGTTAGGATGAGACTCAGGCTGAGTAGGGGTGGTAGATCTATCTAAAACCCGGTCAAGGATGGAGTTAAAGTCACCCCCGATGATCACCTCCCCCTCAGAAAAAGGTTCTAACAGAGTCAGGAGTCGGTCATAAAAAGCAGGATCCCTGGTGTTAGGAGCGTAGACATTGAGTATTGTTATTGATCTATTGTCAATAGTGCCCTGAAGCAACAGAAACCTTCCCTCCTTATCCGACACTTTTCTACGAAGAACAAAATTAATGTGGGATCGGAAAAAAATGGAGGTTCCCCGATGTTTCGTATTGGCACATGCATGGTAATGCAGCGGGAATCGTTTATCAAAAAATCTAGGGGATTTACCCTGAGCGAAATGCATTTCCTGTAGGAGGAGAATGTCCGCTCCCAGAGAAATGTAGGATCACATCGCCTTACGCCGTTTCATTAGATTATTAAACCCTTTTACATGTATGCGAAATTACATGTAACGGCATTGCAGGGAAAAATATAGGGGAAGCAGCTGGGGGCTAACTATCTCTGTAATGTCTAAACAGGGCAGAAGAGCGAAGGCAGGAGAAAATGGCGGTAGGCAACCTAGAACACTCGAGCGGTATACCAATTCACATACAGCAACATATGACCACAGTTTACCTGACCTTTCGAGACCTTGATCAGAAAAGAAAAAAAAGAAAAAGAAAAAATGAAAACAAAAAAACTAAAAGGCAAAAATGTTTGCAAGAAAAGAGAAAAAAAAATAAATCAAAAAGGAAAAAATAATTCACAGAAAAAAAAAATACACACACATTTTAACTCAGATTGCAAAATAAAAAGACAATCCGGCGAAGATCCCATCCATTAGGGAAACAGTCTCGGGATTCGTCCATTCCCGGTAATACGCCACTTCTGGGAAATAATCCAGAAGGGCACCCAGAGCCCTGGGTGAAGGGATGGTCAGCGACATCCACCAAGTGGCGTCACCTAGGTCTAAATCCTGATCTCATGAGGATCCAACGGAAGCTCATCATCCCAATGAAGGTGTAGTGCAAAAACATAGATAAGTTCCGTATCCAAATGAACTGCAATAACAGCAAAGTCCCTGCAACCATGTGTAGGCCTCATGTGGCCGAGTGAGGAGACAACAGTCATGGTGGAGGAGGCGGCGAGGGTCGCGGCCGGCGCTCGTTTAGCGAGGCCTGAGACCATTCAGTCTCCATCCTCTGCGGTGTAAAGGACCTCTCTCGTGGCGGGGAGGCTCGCGTGTCTGCCAGGCCCAGAGCATGAAAAAAACGGTCAGCCCTCTGCAGGTCTTCCAGAACATGCGTAGATCCTTGATGGGATACCACAAGTTTAAACGGGAACCCCCAGCGATATCTGATGTTTTGCGCAATCAGTTGGTCCGTGATAGGTTTAAAGGAGCGGCGATTTTGTAAAGTAGTCGGAGAAAGATCAATAAATAATTTCGGCATAACGTTGTCAATGGCCGGAGTTTGCGTTCTAGCAGCGGCGACCACCGCGTCCTTTATTCCGTAATAATGAAATCTAGCGATGATATCTCTAGGGCGTTCTCCAGGGCGTGGACGGGTCTTAAGGCTCTGTGGATCCTGTCGAATAAACAGTGTTCCGGGGGTATCAGGTAAAAGGCTAAGCAGGTACCTGTGCATAAAGTCCTGTAGGTCTGTAACGTCTTCTGGGACCCCTCTGAGGCGCACGTTGTTCCGCCGGGACCTGTTATCCTGATCTTCTTGAGCTCTCTGGAGTTGGTGCACCTCCTCCGTAAGGGCCTCCAAGTGTTGAGCCATATCATTATAAACTTTAACTGAGGCATCGTTTGCCCTTTCCAGAGCGTCCGTTCGTGCCCCCACTGCATCAATCTCGGCCCTCACTGCCGCCAGGCCTTCCTGTATGTCCCCCTTGATGTCAGCGCGAAATGTTGAGAGTAATCTCTCTATGTCCCCTCTCGTGGCCGGGCCGTTATCAGGAGAGCGCGGGGTGGTGGCCGCCATCTTGGGTGAGGCAGCGAGTTCCGGGCCTGGCGTGTGATCGCCAAACAGAAAGTGAAGTTGGCCCGGGGGTTTTTTTTTTTTAAGTTTTGGGGGCATCTCCAGGTACCTGGTGCAGTCCGGGACCCGAGGGAGGTATTCAGAGCCTGGATCGATCGGGCTGGGTTTCAGGATCGCTTATGTTAGCTTGGATGAGAGCGGAGCTCCGGGATCACGCGGCCATCTTGGTTAGCCGCCGGACACGCCCCCTTTTTTAAGCATTTTTATACTTTTTTCAATAATTTTTTTCGAACTTTTGGCGAATGTCCCAATAAGTTCGAAGTTTGCGAACTTTCGAACGGCCGATGTTCGACGCGAGCTCCGAACAGATCGAACCGAACAGCTCATCCCTAATAGTAATATCCCGCACAATAAAGGGATTGAGATTGTGAGGGAACAATTTATCGTATCCAATAGTTCGGAAGGAGAACAAATAGAATTTATTATGGACAGTAATGAACAGATATTAAAGAATCATTATTTTAAATTTGATGAAAAACATTATCTCCAGACTAGAAGGAACATGATGGGCACTAAATTCATGCCCAGTTATGTGAACCTATTTATGAAAGGTTGGGAAATTAGCTTTGTCTGTGGTTCGCATGGCTGGGCACAGGGCAAGGTGCCCATATACAAATGGTTTATTGATGATTTATTTCTTTGTATGGAAGGAGGAGGAATTGGTTGATTCTGATTGGGAAATTAAATTAGAGAGAAATTGGAGTGAAGAAAATATATCCTTTCTGGATCTGGAGATACATAAAAACCAAATTAGTTGAAACAAAGACTTTTTTTTTAAAATGTCATCGCCAATACATATATCAACAGAAGTAGTTGCCATAACAAGAATTTGGCTCAAGGGAATACCAAAGGGACAGTTCACCAAAAGTCGTAGGAACTGTTCAGAGGATGGGGTTTTGAGGAACAGGAAAAACTCCTTAAACAAGAATTTATGGATAAAGGGTATGAATACATTGAATTGGATTCCATAATGGAAGATATATAGAGTGAATCAAAGTGATTTATTGAGATATAATACAAGGAAAGAAATGTCAGAAGAAGTCCCTTTTATATGTGATTTTAATGGATCAATTAATAAAGAAACTTTTTAATAAGTATTGGCATATTTTGAGGAAAGATTAGGATTTCAATAAAATAATAAGTGATAAACCTAGAATATTATTTAGAGGAGCCAAAAATATTAAGACCAAGTTAGTAAAGAGTAAATTTGTAAGAGGAAAAGAAAAAAAATCATTTTAATGTTCGAGAAGGGTTCTACAACTGCAGCCAATGTCTAGCCTGTAGATCTTCAGGAAATAAAAAATCTTTTGTAGGAGAATTTAAGAATAAAAAGACAGGAAAAAATATAAAAATAAAAGATGTTTTACCTAGGGATGAGCGTTCGGTTCAGATCTGTTCGGAGTTCGAATCGAACATCGGCTGTTCGAAAGTTCCGCACTTTGAACTTTTTGGGACGTTCGCCAAAAGTTAGATTTTTTTTTAAAAGTATAAAAAATGCATAAAAATCTAGAAATAAGAGACTCTTTACTGCAGAATATTATAAGCAATGGTTTATTAGATATTGAATTAAAACGTGAATATTTTTAACATTGAAGCCTATGGGAGAAAACATTCTTGTTACTAAAACATCAGGCAGACACGGCCCTCTAATCAGGCACTGTAGAGGGCAGCCTGCAGGGGCCTCCCAAGGATCCCCTTGAGGAGCATGCGGCCACAGGATGACAGAGCTGCGACTGTGCGGGCTAGCCGCCCGGGTGCATGTGGCAGAGACAGGCGGCGCAGGGAGGGAGTCACTGCACCTGCGGCCATGGCAGACCCGCCCCCCACAACCAGGATTCAGGGAGCCCCCACTGACCACCAGGCTAAGGTAAGGTAAAAAAAAAAAAAAAATGTAAATGTCCCCGGGAACATAAAATAAAACCTTTTTTTTTCTTTCTCTACCTTGCTGAATGTATTTAACCCTTTCGCTGCTGAGGCTTTTCCCGCCCCTGTGCTGAGGTCATTTTTACCGGTTTTGCTCATCATGTTTAAACGTGTTTTGAAGGCTTATTTTAGTACATGACCCAGACATATTATATATCATTCTTTCCGTCAGACTCGGTAGATTCATAATATGTCATTATTATATGTATACGTTATGTCATGTCTGTATATTATAACAAAAAATGCAATAAAATATGTATTTTCAATAATTTACAATGTGTAAAGTGTTTTTTTTCACATTTTAACATGCGAGCAATTGCGGTTATATTTTGTATGGGGTGCGCTTGTTAAAAAATTAGAGATGGGGTCTCGTTACATTTTTTTTGGGGAAAATTACACTATTTTTAACAAACGCACCGCATACAAAAATCGTTAGTGCAGCATCATTGTTCACATTATAATTGAAATGGGAACAATATTGCTGCATTAACAAACCAAAAAAAAGAAAAAAAAGTGTTTTTTTTTTTTTATAATTTGCTTTTTAATTTTTTTTTATTTTTATTTTTCATTTTGCTTTTTTTTTTGACAAAATTTTTCACTGTAGTGTTTGGTATCGTTGGAACGGCCATGCTCTGGCCGATCCAACCATATCAAACTTTAACCCCTAGCTGCCACGGATCGGGAGATAGGGAGTTCATTGGAACTCCCTATCTCCACCGTTGGTGGCAGTTAGGGGTTAAGTCCAGGACTGGCATCATCGTGCTACGCACGATGACGCCAGTGCTCAGGGGGAGTTCCCGGAGGCTTGGCCGACATCCAAGATGTCGGCCAGCTCCGGGAAAGGATCGCGAACCGGCGCTTTTCAGCGCCGATTCGCGATCCAGCTCCCCAGGGGTTAATGCCAGGCACCATTTGGAAGGGCAGGCTGTGCCCTTCCAAATGATGCCTGGGTTAACCCCCGCAGAGCCGCGATCGGGAGGGAGAGAGGTCCGAAGGACCTCCCCCCTCCCTTTCAGGCGCCTCCTCCGCACATGCAGGGGGGGCGCCTGAATTAGGTGTGATCGCGCTGCCGCGATGACACCTAATACCAGCGGCTGCGGTTCCGGATGCGCGGCTGACATCGAGGATGTCAGCCCGCACCGGAGGGGCCAGCGATCGGCCGGAACCCGGCCGAAACGCTGACCCCAATGGGGGGACGCGCTCAGCGCGTCCTCCGCATACCAGTGGTAATGCGGAGGACGCGCTGAGCGCGTCCTCCGCATTCAAGTGGTTAATTATATATATAGATACATTTTTTTAAAAAAAAAAAAAAATGCTTAAAATATCCTAAAAAATCTATAATTAAAGAGACTTTTTACTGCATTATATTATAATTTACATATTATAATTAACGGTTTATTAGATATTGAATTAAAACGGGTATATTTTCAACATTGAAGCCTATGTGATTCGCCTGATTAAACCTGCTGAATTAAACCACTGAACAGCAGGGCATTTCGGGAACCTTTCACTGCTGGTTTGTGTTCTCTGAATAGCCGAAGCATTGCTTCTTTATGGGATTTCGCTGCCCTCGAACAGGCACCGAACAGGCACCATATGTGCAGGCAATTCGCCAAGATTTGGCGAATTGCCTGCTCCCTGGATAGCCAAATGGCCAAGAAAGGTTACCGAACGCTGATTTTCAGCGGCCATTTGGCAGCCGAATTCGGCAGCCGTTCGGCAGCCATTCGGATCTCTTTGAATAACCCTGATAGTTTATATTTTGGAGTGCCCATGTGGACTCCAAGATGTTGGTCGCACTGAACGAGCCCTCAATGTATGGATTTCGGAGCATGTGAGAAATGTTAAGAATCAATTTGAGAAACATTCAATGTCACATTATTTTAAAACTGCCCATAATGGTTGCCCTATAGGTCTGAAATTTATGGTCGTAAAAAAAAGTAGAATGTGCTGATAAGGGTGTAAGTGAAACCACTGTATTAGGGAGAGAAGAGATGAGATACATTTTTGATTTAGGAACTCTTACATCATCAGGTCTCAATAATGATTTTGATTTAATTCATTTTTTTTAATATATTTTAGCCTTTTATGCCGTATTTTAATGGAGCATTATTGTAAGTTTTAATTACTTATTTCATCCCGTATTTTATAATCATATGGAATAATAACATATATTTACATCATACAATGATACACTGTCAGGGTTATTCAAAGAGCTCCGAATTGTGGCTGAAAGGTAACCAAACGCTGAAATTCAGCGTATGCTTACCTTTCCTGCCCATTTGGCTATCCAGAGGGCAGGATAGGGAGGGGGAAGAATTCCATCCATCTCATAAAATGTTTACAATATTATATTGAAGCAGTACAACAATAAGTACTAATAAGTATACAGTGACATTAAACATAGTTATTTACAGAAGTACACACATACACTGAAAAGGTCAAATCAAACCCGTAAAGCGTGGCCATTAACATTACCTACAGTATTATCTTCCCATATGTTCCAAAAATATTTCAACTTCATGGTAAACGGAGATGGTTGTCTTAATGCCAACTTATAATCCTTATTTTCACTTAAAAGTTTTTATTTTTCAAATAATGACAGAATCATGGGGTACAGAAAGAAAAAGTGGGGGAAATACACATCACAACAGGGGTAAAAATATAGCATTGCGATGTTCAAGTGCGACAGCATAAATCCGTGTCTGTCAAAATGTGCTCATCTTGGCGGCACTGATAGCTGATCGTCGCATAGTTGCCAATACAAATAACAGAAAGAAAAAAAAAAAAACACAGAAAACCAAGGGGAAGGTAGGGGAATACCAGGATATCAAGCTGAGTTAACTCTTGTCAATGGGGAGAAGTCCGACGATGCAAAGCTAGATACCATTACGTTCTTAGAATTCATCACAACCCACACGCCTTGTATATCTTATGTATATCCCATATTGCCCAAGGGTCCTTCTTGGGGGGTTTCAACCCACTCATGTTGTTTACTTTAATATCAAAGCAACGGTATTTGTTAAGCAATTGTGTAAGTTAGTGTAATGTCGGTACCACGACAGCTTTCCATTGGCGAGCGAGAAGTAACAGAGTCGTGGAAACTATAATGAACATCATTTTAAGATGCGGGCGAGGTAGATGAATCATGCCCAGCAATAGAACCTCAGGTGAATACAGGATATTTTGGCCGAGCACCTCTGTAAGTAAGGACGATACGTCTTTCCAGGGAGGTGCCACTACGGGGCAGTGCCACCATATGTGTCCCATCGTTCCCACCGCAGAAGTGCACCTCCAACATTCGTTGGAGACCTGAGGGGCGAATCTGTGGAGCTAGCTTGGTGTTAGATACCAGCCATACATCAGCTTCCATTGCGTTTCTACTAAGGTGGCGCATCTAGTTGCACCGACCGCATACATATGGGCCTGTGCCCACTGCGTGGGAGTAAAGGCCTTGGATAGCTCACCCTCCCAGGCATCCTGGAATGCCCAGCACACCGCTGTTAGTGGGGTGTTTAGTATGTTATAAAAATGTGTAATAGGTTTGATAGTGGAATGGGGATCTAAACAGAACAGCTCGGTAGCCAAAAGCAGGGCTATGTTGGCTCGCAACCCAGATAGTACATTTTGAGACTTCAGATAGGACGTTATCTGCATATGTGATAGGAATAGAGAAGAGGGTATATTAAATTTCTTTTGTAAATAAGGGAAGGGCAGGACAGCGGCAGGCATGAAGAGGTGATGTAGATGGGTCACTCCATGTTGTATCCAAGGACCTACTCGAATATGTGGCATCAGATAAGTAAGAGCTGTTAACGGGGTCACCATGGATAGTTGGGAATGTGCCGTGAATAACGGGAGACATCGGTCCCATGCTTTAAAGTGTAGCTCCGTGGACGGAAATATGTGAGGTGTGGGTGGGAGCTTTTTTTGAGGGACCCACATCAAATTGGAAAGTGTATGACCCGAAAGACTTGCGGACTCAATAGTAAGCCATTGAGGCATTGGCTGAATGTGAAATAGGTCCATGGACGAAGCTAGCAGAGTCGCCCAGTAATAGTTGTGGACACATGTAATGTTACGTCCGCCGTCCCTATGTCTGAGATATAGCAATTTTCAGAGTTCTCTCGGGCGATAATCCTTATTTTCAAGTATCATTTGGATGACTTCATCACATGTAGGGATTGTGGTAGTTTTCCAATGTCTTGGAATAATCGCTGCTGCTGCAATCAGTATATGTCCTATTATTATTTTGTCCACTTTAAGAGTGTTATCAGGAAATTGTTTGAAAAGTATAAGTTGGGGTGAAAAAGGACCAATATGAGATGTGACACTAAGGATGAGTTTATATACCTCTTTCCAGTATCCACGAAGCTTTGAACAATGCCACCAAATGTGTGCCATGGTGCCTTCCCCTCCACATTCTCTCCAACACTTGTTTCAAAGGGAGGAGTCTAATAAATGGAGTTTAGCGGGGGTGAAGTACCACCTGTAAATTATTTTATGGTGCGTTTCTATATGATTCGAACATTGTGTGATGCCCTTTAGAGCCCTTGTAATGGAAAACCATTCTTCCAGGCTGAACTGCAAGTTTAACTCCTTCTCCCACGCCAACATGAAATTAACTTTGCTGATTGTATTATTTTTTAAGGTGCGATAACAAAAGGAAATCATAAGCAAATGTTTTTTAGGCCCGACAATTGCAAAGTTGTGATTTTGCAGTCTAACTCCGGGAAGCAAAACCACTGCTTCAAAATAGCTATGATCCTAGTGTGTTGGCAGTGGCGTCACTAGGGTTGGTGTCACCCGGTGCGGTAATTTATGGCGTCACCCTCCCCCGAGTTTTACGGATATTTTTTAACTACCTTTACTCCTAAATCAGTACTCCCATATAACACTGAATGCTCATACACATAGCGCACATTACTGTGAGGTTTATTGCTGTGGAGCTCTCTCATATGCTCACACAAATTTTTGCCAACTGCCAGCAAGTACGATGCCTGTTCGAAGGCAGTGAAAGCACACATGGATATATATTGCCCCAGCAGCTCTGGATACATTTCCCCCAGCAGCTCACCCATGGATATATATTGCCCCAGCTCACATATGGATATATTGTCCCAGTTCAAAATTATATATTGCCCCAGCAGCTCACCCATGAATATATATTGCCCCAGCACACATATGGATATATTGCGCCTCAGCTCACATATGGATATATTGCCCCAGACCAGGTCACACATGGATATATTGCCCCCAGACCAGCTCACACATGGATATTGCCCCAGCTCTCATGGATATGCCCCTAGCACACATGGCTACTGCCCCAAGCACACATGGATACTGCCCCAGCACACATGGATATGCCCCAGCAGCTCTCATGGATATGCCCCAGCTCTCATGGATATGCCCCAGCAGCTCTCATGGATATGCCCCAGCAGCTCTCATGAATATGCCCCAGCAACTCTCATGGATATGCCCCAGCAGCTCTCATGGATATGCCCCAACAGCTCTCATGGATATTGCCCCCAGCTCATGGATATGCCCCAGCAGCTCTCATGGATATGCCCCAGCAGCTCTCATGGATATTGCCCCAGCTCCTCTCATGGATATTGCCCCAGCTCCTCTCATGGATATTGCCCCAGCTCCTCTCATGGATATACTGCCCCAGCTCCTCTCATGGATATTGCCCCAGCTCCTCTCATGGATTTTGCCCCAGCTCCTGTCATGGATATTGCCCCAGCTCCTCTCATGGATTTTGCCCCAGCTCCTCTCATGGATATACTGCCCCAGCTCATGGATATGCCCCAGCTCACGGATACTGCCCCAGCTCATGGATACTGCCCCAGCTCATGGATATTGCCCCAGCTCATGGATATGCCCCAGCTCATGGATACTGCCCCAGCTCATGGATACTGCCCAGCACATGGATACTGCCCCAGCTCATGGATATGCCCCAGCTCATGGATATACTGCCCCAGCTTATGGATAATGCCCCAGCTCATGGATATACTGCCCCAGCTCATGGATATACTGCCCCAGCTTATGGATAATGCCCCAGCTTATGGATACTGCTCCAGCTCATGGATATACTGCCCCAGCTTATGGATAATGCCCCAGCTAATGGATATGCCCCAGCTCATGGATATTGCTTCAGCTCATGGATACTGCCCCAGCACATGGATACTGCCCCAGCTCATGGATACTGCCCCAGCTCATGGATATACTGCCCCATCTCATGGGATATGCCCCAGCTCATGGATATACTGCCCCAGCTCATGGGATATGCCCCAGCTCATGGATATACTGCACCAGCTTATGGATAATGCCCCAGCTCATGGATATACTGCCCCAGCTTATGGATACTGTCCCAGCTCATGGATACTGCCCTAGCTCATGGATATGCCCCAGCTCATGGGCTATGCCCCAGCTCATGGATATACTGCCCCAGCACATGGATATGCCCCAGCTCATGGATTTGCCCCCAGTTTATGGATATGCCCCAGCAGCTCATGGATTTGCCCCCAGCTCACCTCCTGCGCCGCGTGTTCTGCTCCCTCTGAGCATCCGGCATGGAGCTTGGGCGCTCGCCTGGGGGAGCCATGTGACCAGCCGCGTTCTCGCGAGAACGCGGCTGGTGACGTGTTTCCCCCAGGTGAGCACCGAAGCTGCATAGCTTCAGACGCTCGCAGGGAGCGAACACACTGCGCAGGGTGAGACACCCGCCCTTAGGGTGACGGTGTCACCCTAAGGGCGGGTGTCACCTGGTGCGGGCCGCACCCCCCGCCCCCACGTAGCGACGCCCCTGTGTGTTGGTCTTCTAGATCCTCACACAAATGATATTTCTCCTTCATTATGTTAAATGACATCACTTAGTTCCCTGAGAAAAATGCATCTACTATGAATAATTGGTTGGAATGCCATATATTTGCATCTATTTGTATATCGTATTTCTTTAGAATTGACAGGGGCATCGCTCGGGAGAATGTCTTTTCTGGGTGTATCACTGCGAGTAAAGTGTCCCATGCTTTTAGGGAAGGTTTAGATGAACGGGACCTGGTTTTAATTTAAGGTCTTTTCTTTTTTGGGAGCCAAATTAGATCTAATAGGGTGTGCAGATGTAATTTAGAATTTTCTATATCTAGCCATTTGGAAGCATGTATGGGGGAGTTAAATTGCACCGCCATGGCCGCGTTAGTTGCATAATCAGGGCCGGCGCTAGCGTAAGGCGACACAGGCAGCCGCCTTACTATGTGGCTTCCTGCCAGTTTGTGGGGGCGGAATTCCCCGGCCCCAAGCGCCGCCATCTTGGTCGGCCGGGGAGACCCGGCGCAGCGCTAGGGTCCGAACCACCTGACCGGCACAGCACGATCTTGCGAGAACGTGGCTGCACTGGTCATGTGGTTCCCGCACGGCGAGCGGCAAAGCTGCATCATGTCAGCGGCCGCTCGCCACCATGAGGAATGCCGGCGGAGCCTGGGGGGCCTGGCAGCAGGTGAGAGCTGGGGGCAGATATATCCATATGTGAGCTGGGGGCAAATATCTCCATATCAGCTGGGGCAATATATACCCATGTAATCTGGGGGCAAATATATCCATGAGTTGGGGGCAAATATATCCATATGTGATCTGGGGGCAAATATATCCATGAGTTGGGGGCAAATATATCCACATGTGATCTGGGGGAAAATATATCCATGAGTTGGGGGCAAATATATCCTTGAGTTGGGGCAAATATATACATATCCATGATCTGGGGGCAAATATATCCACATGTGATCTGGGGGCAAATATATCCATGAGTTGGGGGCAAATATATATATCCATGAGCTGGGGGCAAATATATCCACATGTGATCAAGGGGCAAATATATCCATGAGTTGGGGCAAATATATATATATCCATGAGTTGGGTGCAACTATATATATATCCATGAGCTGGGGGCAAATATATCCACATGTGATCTGGGGGCAAATATATATATATCCATGAGCTGGGGGCAAATATATCCATAGAAACATAGAAACATAGAAAAATGTCGGCAGATAAGAACCTTTTGGCCATCTAGTCTGCCCAATTACATGGATACTTTACCTGGATTTATCTTTTGTTTAGGATAGCCTTATGCCTATCCCATGCTTGCTTAAATTCAATTACTGTTTTGACCTCTACCACTTCAACTGGAAGACTGTTCCATGTATCCACCACCCTCTCAGTAAAATAATGCTTTCTGATGTTACTTTTAAACCTTTGCCCCTCTAATCTAAGACTATGTCCTCTTGTTTTGCTACTTTGTTTCCTTTTAAATATACTCCCTTCCTCTACCTTGTGGATTCCTTTACGTATTTAAATGTTTCTATCATATCTCATCTGTCTCGTCTTTTTTCCAAGATGTACATGTTAAGATCATTAAGCCTTTCCTGGTAACTTTTCTCCTTCAAGCCGTACACCATTTTAGTAGCCCTTCTCTGAACTCTCTCTAAGATGTCTATATCCTTCTGGAGATACGGTCTCCAGTACTGCACACAGTACTCCAAGTGAGGTCTCACCAGTGCTCTGTACTGTGGCATGAGCACTTCCTTTTTCTACTGCTAATACCTCTCCCTACACAACCAAGCATTCTGCTAGCATTTCCTGCTGCTCTATTACATTGACTACTTACCTTTAGATCCTCTGAAATAATAACGCCTAAATCCCTTTCTATATTCAGCCCTTGGGTTTTTACGTCCCAGGTGCATTATCTTGCACTTATCCACATTAAAACTCAATTGCCACAGCTCCGACCATTTTTTTAGTTTACCTAAATCATTTGTCATTTGGCTGATCCCTCCAGGAACGTCAACCCTGTTGCAAATCTTTGTGTCATCAGCAAAAAGACATACTTTTCCATTAATACCTTTTGCAATATCACTAATAAAAATATTAAATAGAATGGGTCCAAGTACTGACCCCTGAGGTACCCCACTGGTAACAAGACCTTGCGCCGAATAAACTCCATTTACCACAACCCTCTGTTGCCTGTCACTCAGCCACTGCCTAATCCATTCAACAATATTGGAATCCAGCTCAAAGATTGCAATTTATTGATCAGCCTTCTATGCGGAACAGTATCAAAAGCCTTACTGAAATCTAAATAAGCAATGTCTACTGCACCACCTGTGTCTATTATTTTTGTTACCCAATCAAAAAAATCAATAAGATTAGTTTGGCATGATCTCCCTGAGGTAAACCCATGTTGTTTCTGATCCTGTAATCTATGTGTTTTTAGATGTTCAACAATCCTTTCCTTTAACATGGTTTCCATTAATTTCCCCACTACTGACGTAAGACTAACTGGCCTATAGTTCCCAGATTCCTACCTACTACCCTTCTTGTGAATGGGCACAATATTTGCTAATTTCCAGTCTTCTGGGATGACTCCCGTTAGCAAGGATTGGTTAAATAAATCTGTTAACGGTTTTGCTATTACATCACTGAGCTCTTTTAATAATTTAGGGTGGATCCCATCAGGCCCCATTGACTTATTTGTCTTTACTTTAGACAGCTGCTGTAGAACCTCCTCCTCTGTAAACTGATATGTAATTGTCTCGTTAGTGTTTCCTCCTAACTGAGGTCCCTTTCCTTCCTTTACTTCTGCAAAGACTGAACAAAAATATTCATTGAGGCAGTCAACGAGACTTTTATCCTCTTCTACATACCATCCTTCCTTTGTTTTTAATCTAACTAATCCTTGTTTTACTTTTCTTTTCTCGTTTATGTATCTAAAAAATGTTTCGTCCCCCTTTTTACTGACTGAGCTATTTTCTCCTCTGCGTGTGCTTTGGAAGCCCTTATAAATTGCTTTGCCTCTTTCTGCCTAATCTTATAGGTTTGCCTATCTTCTTCACTCTGAGTTGTTTTATAATTATTGAATGCTGTCTTTTTGTTCTTCACTCTTTTGGCCACTTATTTATTTATTTATTTATTTATAAAGGATTTTACCAGGAAGGATACATTGAGATTTCTCTCGTTTTCAAGTATGTCCTGGGTTCAAGAACATTGAAGTGTTACAGTTACAGAAATACAAATACAATGCAAGATATTAAAAAAAAAAAAAAAAAAAACACAACACAAATATACAGATTAACAGAAAATAAATATGTAGGAAATAGTCATTATGTTACATGTTTACAGGTGCATTCTGTATTGAGGTATGTTAGTAAGGAGCTCTTGAGTGACTTTAGACTGGGGGAAGATTTGATGGTGTCTGGGAGGTTATTCCATAATTGTGGTGCTCTGTAGGAAAATGAGGACCGAGCCACTGTCAATTTGTATTGTGGTATTGCAAGTAAGGTGCTGTTCCTGGATCGGAGGTTATAGGATGAGGGAGCTGCTGGGGGAAGCAGTCTATTCAGGTAGGGTGGAAGCTTCCCAGAAATGCTCTTAAACACCAGGCTGGAAAGGTGAAGGGTGCGTCTGGATTCCAGCGATGGCCAGTTTAGCTCTTTTATCATGTCACAATGGTGGGTCATGTACTTACATTGTAGCGCAAAGCGGCAGAATGAGTTATACAATGTAGTAAGTTTATGAAGGTGTGTTTGCGGGGCAGCTGCATACACTACATCTCCGTAATCAATAGCCGGCATAAGCATTTGCTGTACAATCTGCTTTCTTACCGCGGGACTCAGGCAGGATTTGTTTCTGTACAGGGCACCTAGTTTGGGGTATAGTTTAGATGAGAGTTTTTCGATGTGGGGGCCAAAGGATAGATTAGGGTCCAACCACATACCTAGATATTTGAGAGAAGTGACTGTGGTCAGCATGCCATTTGATTTTGTCCCAACACATAGATGGGGATTTTGCAATTTGTGTAGTTTAGGTGCTGTTCCAAAGAGCATCGTTACAGTTTTGTCAGTATTTAAAAAAAGTTTGTTGTTTTTGATCCACTTTCTACCTCTGTGAATTGTTCTTGCAGCACGGCCTCCAGCTGCGGGAGATTTGGTTTGCTGGTATAGATCACAGTGTCGTCTGTGTACATATGTACAGTTGAGGCTTTGCAGACGTTGGGCAGATCATTTATGAATATTGTGAATAGCAGGGGGCCTAGTATTGAGTCTTGGGGTACACCGCAAGTGACTGGGAGCGGGAGGGAGGAGCTGCCAGAAATTGACACATATTGTAATCGGTCGGATACATATGATTGAAACCAGGTTAGCGTGCGATCACCAATGCCAGAGTTTTTAAGTTTTTCTAACAAGATACCATGGTCTACCGTGTCAAAGGCCTTGGCAAAATCAAGGAAGATGGCTCCAGTTAGGTTTCCTTGTTCCATCCCAGTTTGGATATCATTGCAGACTTTTAAAAGGGCGGTTGTAGTTGAGTGATTTGGACGAAAGCCGGATTGATCGGGGTTAAGTAGTTCCAATATTGATAATAATCACGTAATTGTGTGTAGACACATTTTTCCAAGACTTTTGACATTACAGGGAGCAACGATATCGGACGGTAGTTGGATACCAAAGTATTGTCACCACTTTTATGGATAGGTACCACTCTTGCAGTCTTCCAGAGCTTGGGTATGTATCCGGTTGCCAGTGACTCATTTATTAGGGTTTGCAAAGTCCAGCTGGATGAGGGTAATGAGCAGCTCTCTGCAAGGGCCTGCTGAAAACACTGAGTGAGTTTGGGGTGTGTGCTGGAAGAGAAATCAAGATTGCAAATAGCATCACATTGGGTTGAAATTGTCCAGGAACTTAGGGGGGGAGTTTGTAGGGGGCAATAAAAGTTAAGGTTCGTTGAACAGGACATTGGGTAGAATTGCAGATTTAGAGCAAATGGGTAGAAAATGTAGAAAAAGGGAGTGGAATACAGAATTCAGATAGCATTGCAACAATTCAAATATATATAGATACACTTGTGTGCTATACATACGTGTATATATATATAAAATATATATGTATCACACACATAAACACATATACAGTGATATTACAGAGTAAACATAATATACATCCAAAGAAAATGCAATAGGCTACGTGAGAGTACCACAGTGGTTTCTTCTCTTTTTTGTTTTTGCTAACAAGTCGAATGCAATTGCCTGTGGCCTTCAATAATGCTTCCTTTAAATAATCCCATTTCTCCTGGACTCCCTTTAAACTCCTCCAGTCTGATAATGACTCCTTCACACAAAGTCTCATTTTAGAAAAATCTGTTTTTTTAAAGTCTAAAACTTTTGTTTTTGTGTGGTGCGGCTCCATCCCTGTTCTTATATTAAACCATACTGACTGGTGATCACTAGATCCCAAATTTTCACCTACAACAACGTCCGATACCAAAGCTCCATTTGTGAGTATTAAATCCAATATGGCCTCTTTACGGGTCGGCTCCTCAACTTCTTGTGTTAGAGATAATCCCAGTAGGGAGTTTAGAATATTTGTACTCCTGGTGCACCCAGCTGTTTTGGTTTTCCAGTTCACATCAGGAAGATTAAAGTCCCCCATGATAATAACTTCCCCCTTCATTGCCATTTTGGCTATTTCCTCAAGCAGAAGATTATCTAGCTCTTCTACTTGTCCAGGGGGTCTATAGATCACACCTACACGAGCTACTGTATGATTGCCAAATGTTAGCGTAACCCAAACTGACTCTATGTTCACCTCGCTCACTTTTATTTGGTTCGTTTTTATGTTGTTTTTCACATACAGGGCCACTCCTCCTCTCCTACCTTCTCTGTCTTTTCTATATAAAGAGTACCCCGGTATTGTTATGTCCCAGTTATTTTTCTCACTGAACCATGTCTCAGTAACCGCAACTAAATCTACATTTTCAGTTGCCATCATTGCCTCCAGTTCATTGATTTTATTGACTAAACTGCGAGCATTTATAGACACGACTCTGAGCTTGTCATTTTTTTCCCCGCATGTTGCTTGCACCCTCCGATTTAGTTTTGGGGGACAATCGGGCAGATTGTTTTTTACCCTTTTGTCCCCCCCTCCTAGTTTAAATATTTCTTTACGAAACCTTTGAACTTCTCACTGAGTTGGAGGCAAATATATATATATTCATGAGCTGGGGCAAATATATCCATGAGTTGGGGGCAAAGATATCCACATGTGATCTGGGGGCAAATATACCCATATGAGCTGGGGCAAATATTTCCATATGAGCTGGGGCAAATATCTCTATATGAGCTGGGGTAATATATACCCATGTAATCTGGGGGCAAATATATCCACATGTGATCAGGGGCAAATATACCCATATGAGCTGGGGGTAAATATACTTATATGAGCACCCTAGTGTTGTGTAAATATATGTGTAATATATAGAGATTTCGTGCCACCTCTATCCTGATTGGCTTGACATGAACACGGATGGGGGGGCACCAAAATGCACCTTCGCCTGAACTAGATAAAAATACTTGCACCGGCCCTGTGCATAATAGTGTCACGAGTAGTGCCACAGGTCGAGGTTGCAAGCCCAAGGTGCAAGTGATACACAGGAAATACTTGAGATGTTGCAAATCAAATGGGGATTTATTAAAGGAAAACAACAAACATGGAGAAGCAATACTGGAAAGTCTCTGGTTGGGGAGCGCAGAAGGGAAGTCTTGGGACAGGTGTAACAAAGGGGTCTCGAGGCACAATACCGGTAGGGGTGATCCAGAATGCAGAGTCCAGGGGGAAAGCCAGGGGTTCGGTACACAGATATCAGGATAGCTATGGAGCTTCTGGGCAGGCTTGATGTCAGACTTGGAGTGTTGGCACTTTGCAAGCAAAATGCAGAAGCATCCTGGGACAGGCGTGCCTCTGCTAAATAGTCACTGCAGGTCCTCATTAGGTGCACCTGCTGATCCTGCAAGTGTGAGTCTCGAAGCAAATTCCAGCAAGACAGGGCTTGAAGGGTGCTGCCTGGGGAAATCAGGATGGTGCAGCACCAGATCTGCCTTTCTTCCGCCGGCGGCGGCGTGGCACGTGACAGTTGCCCCCCTCAAAGAACACCCTCCGGGTGTCTAAGGTTGCTTCATAAGCGGGGAGGTCTTCTACCTTTATAACTGTCCCCTCAGAGGTGAGGGAATGGAACGGCTCTAAAGGTCGCTGAACTTCAGTACGGTCCAGTGCCATGACAGTATAGGTTGTTTGTCCATATGCAGGCTCTTTGGTAGCAGGGTCAACAGCTTCCTCCTCACTGGATTCCAGGGGAATAAAGTCCAGCTCTGGTTGGTAGTGAGGAGCTGATTGCTGGCTGAGAGTGATAGGCGCTGCAGCGGTTAATGCCAAAATTGATTCTGCAGGTACATCTGCAGCCTTCCTTTGCCGCAGGGCCTCCTCAAATCTCTCAAGATCCTCTGTACGCACCAAAGTCCCGTTAGAGGCAAGGACACAACCGGGTAGCAAGGAGTCGGTCTTACGGTGGTCTTCAATAACCATGCTCTTACCCAATGGCAGTTGGCCGGGATTGGGTACCTCGGGGCTTCCTGGTTCAACCTCCATAGATAAGGAGGGAACCGGGTCAGGGGTATCGGAGGCTACGGCACAGTGACCCGGAGAGCCCTGAGGGAGCTGGGTTACCTTCCTATTAGTGATGGTTCTGCCGGTAGTGGGGTCCGGTACAGGAGTTACGGAACCAGGTTTAGACTTCACGTTCCTGGTATGGGGAATTGGACAGTCCACTTTGGATACTCCAGGAACCCTCCTAGGAGTGACAGATGTACACCGGTAAGTGGCTGGATTAGCAGCCGGCATAGAACTTGTGGTGCCCAGGTATGACCATCCTCGACCAGGTGGCCCTTGGCTACGCCGTGCTGTCTGAAGAGATGGTTCGCCATCTGAATCCAATCAGCAGCAGGGAGTAGCTCTGCCATGGATTGTGGGTCGGTGATGCTCTCAGCCGGCACTTGGACATAGGCCTGGATCTCCTGCACTTGGGACTGTAAGGCCTCGTGGTTAACTTTGATGCTTTCTATTATTCTGGTGAAGGCACCAACTTGAGCAGCAAGGGTGTTAATAACAGTAAGAATCGGTGGGGATTTCACGGATGGATTGGTAACTTCCTGGACTGGCACTCCATTTTGCCCAATGGATGCCCCAGGGTCTCCTTGCTCAACCTCCTTTGAGACAGTGGAGGGAGCCGGGTCAGCGGCCTTGGCAGTGGTAGCACCGCAACCCAGAGAACCCTGAGGGAGCTTGGTCGCCTTCCTGGAATTAGCAGGCATTTTGTCTTGTGCAGGAGAATTAATTTTCAGAACATGCTGGCTGGGAATAGTGGGCTTTGCTCTGGAATCTGGCATAATTGTTGGCACTCCAGCTTGGGCAGCGGGTATCTCAAGGTTTTCGCGCTCCGGCTGGGCAGCGCACTTGGGCCTTTCTGGCTCAACCCCCTTTGGGTCAGTGGGGGGAACCGGGTCAGAAGCACGAGTAGCAGCAGTACCGCCGTGGCTCATTGAACTTTGAACAGACTTTGTTTGGCTGGTACTGCTGAGAGTTGCTTCCGGTGCTAGAGCAACAGTGGAGGCGAGGATATGCCAGTTAGAAGAGGAGGTTACACCAGGACTCTGTAACATCAGAAGGTCCATTGGTTCAGGCAAGTCAGCTTCCATGTAGTCAGTGGGAGCGGTTTCCATATAAGTTACCGGATCCTCCTCTGTGGCAGGCTTTACCTCCATGGGTTCCAGCAAACCCTTTTTTTCCGATTTGACTACTTCAGGCTTGATATAGGGAAAAACAGCAAGTGGTTTAGAAATGGGGGGCTTGGATGGCAAAGGTTTTTAGTAGCTGGCTTTCTGACGACTGGCTTGGATACAGGTGTCTGTTTAGCCAGGGGAGCAGATCTTGGAGCGGTTTTTGCTGTGGGAGATTTCTTTGCAAAAATCATTTTTGGTGGTCTTATTGGGCAGACCGGCAAAAAATGGCCATCTTGTCCACAGTACAGGCAGAGATCAGCTTTGTACCGCCTGGTGCGCTCCTCTGCAGATAAGGGGCCATGAACCATTTTGGTTCCAGGAGAACACACCTTAGGAGATGGGCCCCACATCTTCTGCAGCAGATTATTCAGAATGTCCATCAAGTGGTTAAACAGTTCCTGGAAGGTTTCCTTGATTAACTGTTTCATGACTGGTATCACTGCGGGCTCGCTGGTAGGCTTCTGCATTATGTCACGAGTAGTGCCACAGGTCGAGGTTGCAAGCCCAAGGTGCAAGTGATACACAGGAAATACTTGAGATGTTGCAAATCAAATGGGGATTTATTAAAGGAAAACAATAAACATGGAGAAGCAATACTGGAAAGTCTCTGGTTGGGGAGCGCAGAAGGGAAGTCTTGGGACAGGTGTAATAAAGGGGTCTCGAGGCACAATACCGGTAGGGGTGATCCAGAATGCAGAGTCCAGGGGGAAAGCCAGGGGTTCGGTACACAGATATCAGGATAGCTATGGAGCTTCTGGGCAGGCTTGATGTCAGACTTGGAGTGTTGGCACTTTGCAAGCAAAATGCAGAAGCATCCTGGGACAGGCGTGCCTCTGCTAAATAGTCACTGCAGGTCCTCATTAGGTGCACCTGCTGATCCTGCAAGTGTGAGTCTCGAAGCAAATTCCAGCAAGACAGGGCTTGAAGGGTGCTGCCTGGGGAAATCAGGATGGTGCAGCACCAGATCTGCCTTTCTTCCGCCGGCGGCGGCGTGGCACGTGACAAATAGTAAGCGAAGTCTGGGAGACCAAGACCACCACAACGTTTTGTATTTTGTAGTGCCCAGTCAGAATGTACTTTTTTAAAGCGACATGGGTATCAGAGGGAGTCCTCAATGGTACATTGGTAATATATTCATCGTAATCGTTGCTAGTCTGCCTAAGAAAGAAAGCTCAAATACTCCCCATTTTTGTAAATCTAATTTCATCTGCGTCCATGCTCTAGCCAGATTATTACAGTGCATTCTTGACAGGTTCTTAGTGAGATGAATGCCTAGAAAAGAGAGATAGGTCTCTGCCTCAGTGCAGTCAGCACAGAACGTGGAGTGTAAAACGGCATGGCCTGGGTTTTTAAACTATTAACTTTATAATAGGACACTTGTCCAAATAATTTTAATATATCAAATACTGCTGGGATTGACGATTTAGGATTAGATAATGACAAGATAATATCATCAGTGTAAAGCCCTATTTTATGTGTAGTGTTACCAATTTTAATACCCTCAATTTCGGGAGATGATCTAATGGCCACAGCTAGGGGTTCAATAGCTAAAATAAATAACAAAGGTGATTGAGGGCATCCCTGTCTGGTGCCATTCGTCAGGGTGAAGGGTTCGGACTCAAATCCCGAAGCAAAGACAGTGGCCAAGGGGCTACAATACAGTGCGAACACAGCAGTGATGAACTAATAAGGTAGGTTCATTCTGACCAGTACTTCCCTCAGATAGCCCCAATGAATTCTGTCGATTGCCATTTCTGCTTCCAAAGATAGCAGCGTCGAAGGCACCTTAGCAGAATGTATATGTTGAATTATATCAATAAATCTGTGGGTACTATCTGAGGCCTGTCTCCCCAACACAAATCCCACCTGATCATTGTCAATTAGGGTTGGTATTATTCTAGATAATCTGTTTGCTAAAATTTTTGCATACAGCTTGGTGTCATTGTTGGTCAAGGATATCGGCCTAAAATTTGGACATGAAGTGAGCGGTTTTCCATCTTTTGGAAGTGTAACGATTTTTGCCCTCAGGTTCTCATTTGGTATAATTCCCTCTTGCAAGTAAATATTAAAAAGTTGTGTAATATGCGGCAGCAAGAGGCCTGAAAACTTCTTATAATATTGTGTTGTGTATCCGTCTGGTCCTGGGGCTTTCCCAGAAGGTGTTTGTTGGATTACTTGTAGTACTTCATCTGCTGAGATGGGAGCTTCCAAAGAATCACTTTCTGCATGTGGCACTATGGGTAATTTGGTTGTGTCTAGGAAGGAACAGATCTGTGTGTCAGTGGGATAATGTTCATTAATATTATTTTTTAAATTGTATAGTTCAGAATAATATGTTGCAAACAAGTTACTTATCTTAGTCAGGTTAGTTATTTTATGGTTTTGTTCATCTATCAGATATTCTATTTTTGATGTATGCTTTAAATGTTTCAGTTTAGAGGCCAGAAGGAAAGAGGCTTTATTCCCTTTAGCATAAAAACACTGTTTAAGTCTTTTCAATGCAAGGGCTGTGTGTTGCAGTCGGATATCATCTATTTTCCTCCTGGTACTTGTTATAGAAACTGCCAGGGAAGGAGAAGGGTTGATTTTGTTAATTTTGTTAAGGTCATAAAGCTCTCCAATGACATCAAGTTGTGTGATCTTTGTTTTTTTAAATATGAGGCTCTTTGAATGTAGGGATGAGCCGAACTCCCCATGTTCGGTTCGCATTCGAACTCAAACAATTTCAAAAGTTCGACTTCGAACTCGAACCGAACTCAATGCAAGTCAATGCGACTCAAAAGTTTGATTTTTAGAGTGCCCTGCAAGAGGGCCTATATGCAAGATATTTGCCATAAAAGGTGTATGGGGGTCCGGGTATTGCCCTGGGGGACAGGAAACAAGGACAAAAAGTAAAAAAAAAACGTTTTAAAGGAACAGTGAGTTTTCCATAAAATAAGGGTTAAAAATAAAAACGAAAAATTCCTTCAAATATCGTGCCTAGGAGGTCCCCATAACCTGCCCGTGAAGTGACGGATTTGTCGGATGTATAGAAACATTTAAAAACAAAAGAAATTACATTTCAAATAACGGTAAACGGTTTTCCTTTAATCTATTCATAAACAACTGCTTGGGGCGGCAGCCTGTATTAAAAGAGGAGACATTTTAGGACATGCAGAACAAGTTTAGTGATTTTTTTTTGGCTAAATTATGGTGAAACTTATGCAGGCTTTGGATGAAAGTAACAATAGGTGCTTTAAAATTGGGCCTTTAGTGACGGGCAACAGTGCCTCCGTGGTATTGTTATGGAAGAGTGCAGGGTTGGACAATGCAGTCCAATATTAAAATTAAATGAATCTGGTACAGGCGTCTGTGGCAGTGCACCCAAATATTTTGACTTTGGTGGCAGCAAGTGCCTTCACACCGTCAGTGGCGTCACTAGGGTTGGTGTCACCTGGTGCGGTAGCTCATGGTGTCCCCCTCCCCGAGTTTTACGTTTATTTTATTTTTTTAACTACTCTTACTCATAAAGCAGTACTCCCATATAATACTGAATGCTCATAATACACGGCGCACATTACTGTGAGGTTTAAAAAATCTAGAAATAAAGAGACTCTTTACTACAGAATATAATAATAAACAGTTTATTAGATATTGAATTAAAATGGGAATATTTTTAACATTGAAGTCTATGGGGCAAAACATTTCCCACACCGAATACACGAAAATGTCCAAAATCATGAAAAAGAGTCGATCCGAAAAACGAGCCGAAACTAAATGAGCTGAAACGGAAATCGGCCAAAATGATCCGAAATGAAAATTGTCGAATTACGAACGAAACGAGCCGAAACGAAAATTTTATATCAACACGCAGACCTATATATATGTATATATCAACACACAGATATAGTCAGGTCCAGAAATATTGGGACATCGACACAATTCTAACATCTTTGGCTCTATATACCACTACAATGGAGTTGGAATGAAACAAACACAATGTGCTTTAACTGCAGACTGTCAGCTTTAATTTGAGGGTATGTACATCCAACTCAGGTGAACGGTGTAGGACTTACAGCAGTTTGCAGATGTGCCTCCCACTTGTTAAGGGACCAAAAGTAATGGGACAGAATAATAATCATAAATCAAACTTTCCCTTCTTAATACTTGGTTTCAAATCCTTTGCAGTCAATCACAGCCTGAAGTCTGGAACGCATAGACATCACCAGACGCTGGGTTTCATCCCTGGTGATGCTCTGCCAGGCTCTACTGCAACTGTCTTCAGTTCCTGCTTGTTCTTGGGGCATTTTCCTTCAGTTTTGTCTTCAGCAAGTGAAATGCATGCTCAATGGGATTCAGGTCAGGTGATTGACTTGGCCATTGCATAACATTCCACTTCTGTCCCTTCAAAAACTCTTTGCTTGCTTTTGCAGTATGCTTTGGGTCATTGTCCATCTGCACTGTGAAGTGCCGTCCAATGAGTTCTGCAGCATTTGACTGAATGTGAGCAGATAATATTGCCCGAAACACTTCAGAATTCATCCTGCTGCTTTTGTCAGCAGTCACATCATCAATAAATACAAGAGAACCAGTTCCATTGGCAGCCATACATGCCCACGCCATGACACTACCACCAGCATGCTTCACTGATGAGGTGGTATGCTTAGGATCATGGGCAGTTCCTTCCCTTCTCCATACTCTTCTCTTCCCATCACTCTGGTACAAGTTGATCTTGGTCTCATCTGTGCATAGGATCTTGTTCCAGAACTGTGAAGGCTTTGTTAGGTGTTGTTTGGCAAACTCTAATCTGGCCTTCCTGTTTTTGAAGCTCACCAATGGTTTACATCTTGTGGTGAACCCTCTGTATTCACTCTGGTGAAGTCTTCTCTTGATTGTTGACTTTGACACACATACACCTACCTCCTGGATAGTGTTTTGATCTGGCAAAAATTGTTGTGAAGGGTGTTTTCTTCACCAGGGAAAGAATTCTTCGGTCATCCACCACAGTTGTTTTCCGTGGTCTCCCGGGTCTTTTGGTGTTGCTGAGCTCACCGGTGCGTTCCTTCTTTTTGATAATGTTCCAAACAGTTGTTTTGGCCACGCCTAATGTTCTTGCTATCTCTCTGATGGTTTGTTTTGTTTCTTCAGCCTAATGATGACTTGCTTCACTTATAGTGACAGCTCTTTGGATCTCATCTTGAGAGTTGACAGCAACAGATTCCAAATGCAAATAGCACACTTGAAATGAACTTTGGGCCTTTTATCTGCACATTGTAATTGGGGTAGTGAGGGAATATCACACACCTGGCCATGGAACAGCTGAGAAGCCAATTGTCCCATTACTTTTGGTCCCTTAACAAGTGGGAGGCACATCTGCAAACTGCTGGAAGTCCTATACCGTTCACCTGAGTTGGATGTACATACCCTCAAATTAAAGCTGACAGTCTGCAGTTAAAGCACATTGTGTTTGTTTCAATCCAACTCCATTGTGGTGGTGTATAGAGCCAAAGATGTTAGAATTGTGTCAATGTCCCAATATTTCTGGACCTGACTGTATATATACACCCACCCACAGACCTCAGACATATATACACATACGCACATGGGGGGAGGTGGCATGTGGACAATCCCCCCCACATTTGGCTGATCCCTCCAGAGAAATGTTGAACTCGACAGAGCACATAATATATATATTATTCTCTGTTCTATCGGGTTCAAGATTTCTTCTGGAGGGATCAGCCAAATTGGGGGGGGGGGGCAATTAGTTGCCAAAATGTGTGTGTAATACAAGTCTGGATATATATATATTTATAAGAAGATAGATATATATCTTATCTATATACAGTATATATATATATCATACCTGCCATTACCTTCCCCTATAAATTTGCTAAATATATACACACAAAAAAAACAAACCATTGCGTGAGACCCCGCGCAGCCCACATGCCACCCTCCTCTACCTGGCTGATCTACCTGGCTGAATGTATCTATATATATAATTAAATACATTCAACCAGGTAGAGAAAGAAAAAAAAAGTTTTATTTTATGTTCCGGGAACATTTAAAAATGTCCTCGGTTTTTATTTTTTTTAGAAATGTATCGCCTTTAGACATGTGCACAGCACAAAATTTCGTTTTGAACTAATGGATTAGTCCTAAAATGCAATTTATTTAGTTGCTAAAGAAATTTGTTTTCAGTTCTTTAGTATGAAAACTAATTTCATTCATCCGAGAACCAGTGGATACAATTACTATTGTAGTGGCTCCTCAGATGGCTGAGATTGCTGCTCGTTACAGTATCTCTCACTCTCAGCAGAATGTGGGCCATATTACATAGTTGGTGCTAAGGCTAGGGTCAGACTGAGGCAGTGCGAACGCGCGTTCTGGCGCACATAATCACGGCCGCACTAGCAGCAGATGCCGGGCAATGACAGCCAATATACGACGTACGGTCGCACAAAAGTCCGGCCGCGCAACGCAAGTGGAAAATGAACGCATTTTTTCGAGAACGTTAAACCGCTGGTACTGACGTACAGAGTGCGCTGCGGCCGCATAGCAGCGTGTGTGCGTGATTAGGAGATGTCAGACGCTGCTAGTGTGCGGCCAACATAACGTTCAAACAGCCGGATTTCCCTAGACTTCTTTTCACCCCATCGTCATGAAATACGTCCAGAATTGCGCATCGTCTGACCACTTAGCCTAACTTAACCAGAGCTGTTGTAAACTTCCCAGAGTCATTATAGCCTATAGAGGTTTTCAGTTTACAACATCGCTGGTTAAGTTAGCACCAACATTGTAATACTGCCCCGTGTCAGGCAAAGCTGTTACAGTAACTGACTGCTGCTCATCACAGCGCTCAGAGTTTCAGTAAAACTAGTAAATAATATTTTTATATATGAGGTTAGAACAATATTATTTCCTTGTTTTACTGAAACTCTGAGCGCTGTTACAGTCAGTTACTATAACAGCTTAGCCTAATACATTGTACTGAGAGATAATATAACAAGAAGCCGATCTCAGCGCTCACAGCCACTGGATTTAAAGGGCTAAAAAAAAGGCTCCTCTCTGTATAATGTTTAGAACATCCTCCTGCATTAATTAATACCCCTCTCTGTATAATGTATACAACATCCACCTGCATTAATTAATACCCCTCTGTATAATATATAGAACATCCTCCTGAATTAATTAATGTCCCTCTCTGTATAGAACATCCTCCACAATTTATACCTTGCTCTGTATAATGTATATAACATCCTCCTGCATTATTACCCCTCTCTGTATAATGTATAGAACATCCTCCTGCATTAATTAATGCCCCTCTCTGTATAGAACATCCTACTGCATTGGCATGTGGAGGGTGCAGAACTTCGGATGTTGCGATGTTGCGCTCTTAATTGCTGGTCTCCTTCACTCATCAATGTAATATCACAAAAAGGACTGAAACTAAAATGTAGTGCATTTTATTTTAGTTTCTTTCTTTTTTTGTACTGAGCAGTCTCGTTTCTCTTCAGTCATATGATCATACGAAAACTAAATTATCCCAAAATTTGGACTAAATCGTTTTAGTACTAAAACGAATGCACATGTCTAATCGCCTTACCTTAGCCTGGTGGTCAGTGGGGGCTCCCTGGATCCTGGTGGGGGCTGCCGTGGCCGCAGGTACAGTGGCTCCCTCCCTGCACTGCCTGTCTCTGCCACATGCACCTGGGCGGCTAGCCCGCACAGTCGCAGCTATGTCATCCGGCGGCCGAATGCTCCTTGCTCCTCAATGCTCCTCAAGGGGATCCTTGGGAGGCCCCTGCAGGCTGCCCTCTACAGTGCCTGATTAGAGGGCTGTGTCTGCCTGATGTTTTAGTAACAAGAATGTTTTATCCCATAGGCTTCGATGTTAAAAATATTCCAGTTTTAATTCAATATCTAATAAACCGTTGCTTATAATATTCTGTAGTAAAGAGTCTCTTTATTTCTAGATTTTTTTAGTATTTTTAAGCATTTTTTATTCTTTTTTTTAAAAAAAAATTCCAACTTTTGGTGAACATCCCAAAAAGTTCGAAGTTTGCGAACCTTCGAACTGCCAATGTTCGAATCGAACTCCGAACTGATCGAACCGAACAGCTCATCCTTATTTGAATGTAGAAACCTTGCAGGACCGCTTTATGTGTGTTCCACACCGTACTGCAACTTACCTCAACCGTGTCATTTACCTCAAAGTATTCCTGAATTTTTTTACTGGCTAGTGATAGATTCTCTTCACCTTCAAGTAAGTTGTCACCCAATTTCCAGGACCTGTGCTGAGACACTGAAACAGAGTCCGAAAGATGCAGTGATATCAGTGCATGGTCTGACCAGGAGATATCATGAATGAGGCATTTTTCTACCGAGGGAATAGTGGACTCGCTCACCAGAAACCTATCAATCCTCGAATACATATTGTGTGAGGCAGAATAGTAAGAATAGTCTCTTTCATTCTCATGCATCATTCGCCAGACATCGTACAAGCCCTGAGAATGAATAAATTGAGAACAAGTCTCAGCAAGTTTTTTAGGGCCGGATGGCCGGCGAATGTTTGTTTTTTCCCGAGCGGTATCCAAATCATAGTTTAAAGTGAAATTAGTATCGCCACAGAGTATACTTCTAGTGTTGGGGAACTTGGTCAGGAGACGTGTCATCCTTTTCAAGAATCTCAGTTGATGGGAGTTTGAGAAGTATGCATTAATAATCGTATAAGGTATATTGTTAACTTTACCCGTCCACAATACATATCGCCCTTCAGGGTCCTCAATCACCTTATCGGTTGACACAGCTACAGGTTTACTAAAAAAAGGGAAACTCCGCTTACCTGTTCTATTATAACATGAATGAAATTGAATAGGATATTGTTTAGCTACGGTTTTAGGAACCTGGTCACATTTGTAGTGTTTCTTGCACACATAGGACATCGGCTTTAATGGATTCAGCCTCTTTATAAAGCATGTTCCTTCTGTGCCAAATACTCAGCCCTCTGGCATTAAATGATACCACACTCAGAACCATAATGAAGCTGTGTATTGGGCTAAATGTTTGAACACAAATGGGTCTCAGTGAATGTTGTGGTGGAATAATTCTGTCGGGCTGTTAGCATCTCAACAATAAGAGGATTTAACACATTGTGGTACTTAATAAAAAACCTGGCAACAATGTCTAGTGGTAAACGACTTGTTGCACGATGCATGCTGATGGATGGTAGGGAGGAAAAAACAAGGAAAGGAAAATTAAAAATAAAGAACAAAAATAAAGTATTTATAAAAAAATATGGGCTAGAATGAGGAGAGTAAAAAATTCCCCTCCTGCAAAAAAATTTAAAGCCCATAGTTGGGGGGTGTAGGAGAGTCTAACGGGAACAGCAGGATTTCATGAACTTGTTAACCTTTTAACCTTATCTTATAGGCTAATAACTCTTAGTACATTATATATATACACACATACATACATATGTCCCGAGGAAAGTCCGATTCCTTTTTTTTCCCCCCTTTTTACAAGCCTCTGTGTTGCAGAACGTCAAGTGACACATATGCATATACATACACACGCACACACTAGACATATTAATATCTATGCAAAAATAATTCATTTTTTTTCCCTTCCTACGTCATTAAACCTTTCTGTGTTCATCAGTGAACATATAGAACTGGAACAATTGTATAAATCTCCTAGGCTTGTAGCCGGTGTTACGAAGCAAGGTTATATAATAAATACACTTCGAATTAACTGTCAAACTTTTCTTCTTTTTTCACTCTTTAACCCTTTTCTTTTTCCAAGCAATCAAGTCTATTCGAGTCCATCTGAGTCTATACAAGCCCATTCAAAACTATACGATGGTCTCGTGATGATCCATAGGAGTTGTACGTCGTAAGTCCTATGTAGAAGAATCTTTCAACTTGTTGGTATATTTTAACAGCCATTCGCCCAAAGAGTTCCTAAGAATGACATGTATGTGTTGAATTGTAGAGAATACCAATTTGAATCTATTTTATAATTGTTCAGAAGCAGGAAATGTCATTCCATTTAAGCATCTATAGACAGTTTTGTGAATTAATCAATCATGAGGTAGCTCTGTTCTTCTAATCTTCTTAGGACAGTCCGGTGTTTGTGGGTCAGCTGGGGTGAGTACAGAGTTTAATTTGGAAGCTACTTGAATGGCTTCCTTTGTAGAGGATATAATCATGTCTTGTCCATTATGTCGGAATAACAGTTTAGTGGGGAATCCCCATCTGTACCTTATCTCCATCTTTTGCAAAACAGATATCAAGGGGGAAAACTCCCTTCTCTTGCTAAGAGTCATGGGAGACAGGTCTTGGAACTGTCATGTTCCCACGTTCCAAACCTGTCTTCCTGCCCTCTGTATTTGTATATTGTGTTTTTTCCATTGTGTTTCTGTTGCTGCCAATTCCTGGGTGGCCTCCCAGGGGTTAATTGGTGTTCTGTGTGCTGCTCACCTGTTGACCCTTGCCTTGATTCCCCTGCCTATATTAGAGCAATGTACCTATAGTACATTGCTGGGTCATTTTTCCTTTGCCTGGTCTCCTTGCGACTTGTATCCTGAGAGCTCCTTGCTGTGTTCCTGATATCCTCCGTTTGTTCATCCCTGTTCAGTTTTTGCCTCTGTTATTTCTGTTCCAGTTTATGTCAGTTCCTTCTATGTATTTAGTTCTGTCTATTTCTGTATTTTGGTTTGCTGTTTATGTTCCATTCAGATTCCCCGGTTACCGATTTTTGGCTTGGCTGACTTCCCTTCTGGTTCCTATTCCTATATTCTGTATGACGTACTCTCTCTGGTTATGACCTTTGGCTTTCCTCTATATTACTACTCTATATAGTATATTCCTTGTCTGTACCGTTTCCAGGAAACCCTGTCATCTGTATACAACAAAAGACTCTGTACGGCTTCAAGGTAATACTTTCCTTTAGATTAGATCCAGCTATCCTAAAGACCGGCCTTTCAGTGCAGGGAATCTTTGGTATTGCCGTACAGAGGTCTTTTGTTAACCCTGTGTTGCTTTCACCTGTCCTTGCAGTTTACAGTGCATCTCTGCATATAGGGGCTTCTCTCAGGAACCAGGGCCTCACCTTGCTGCGAGTTATATTCATAGGGATATATATACATACCGACCACTTCCAAGGATCAGAGGGCAAGGACAGGGTGGTGCGTCACCAGGCACTGCCCCCGTGACAGGAACACTTTAATATGTTCAAACTCTCTAGGGAATCCTTGCCTTTGTATTATTATTTAACTTTATAAAAGTGGATTCTGGCAATTGTATCCTTAGGAGCACTTTTAGGAGCTTTGGGAGACTTTGATAAGCGATGTGCTCTAAGTCTGTGGAATTAGGCATAACTGAGTGTAGTATAGCCCTAACATAACCATGTAACTCTGAGGGCGTGATTGAATCAGGTATACCCCTGAATCTCAGATTATTTCGTCTACTATGGTCCTCTAAATCTGCAAGTTTGGTTAAAACAAAGTCCAGGTTTGATTCTAGCTGTGTTACCTTACTTGTACAAACTTCACTGGTGTTTGAAACAGATGTGATGTCTGCTGCGATTCGATCTGTACGTATCGAAAGTTCATTAACCCCTTAAGGATCGCTGACGTACCCTGTACGTCCTGTCCACGGGTCTCCCTTAGACCCGCGGACGTACAGGGTATGTCAGCTGCGCCTAACCCCCCTCCTGCCTGATACTTACCTCCCTCGCTGGATCCCTCAGCGATCTGGCAGGGAGGAAGCCTGTCCATGTGATTTACATGGGCAGGCGAGGTTGACGTCGCCACGCTGCGTGGTGACGTCATCAGCAGGCGTCCCCATGCAAATCAATGGAGGGGAGGGGGGCTCCTTCGGAGCCCTCTATATCCCCAACCATTGAAGCTAGGGAGATGCTTTTGCACCGCTGAAAAGGGGAGAGTCTCCCCTTTTCAGCAGTGTATGGCATTAACCTTTTCGCCGCCGAATCGTGTTTCGGCGCTAATTGGCGCCAAACGCGATTCGAACCTGGAGGGGGGTTGACATCTTGGATGTCAGCCAAGCCTCCAGGTCCCCCCCAACCATATGTGTGAGGATGTCAGTGGCCCAGTTAACCATCTAGCTGCCATGTAGAGATAGGAGGATCCTTAAGATCCCCTTATCTCCCGATCCATGGCATCTAGATGGTCATACTTGACATAATTTGAAAGGCCTGATCATGCCCTTTCCAATGATACCAAACATGACCAGGTTTGGCTTAAAAAAAAAAAAAAAAAAAATAATAAAAAAAAAAAATGTTTTTAAAATTTTACCTAAACACTAACAGCGCAGAAACGTAAAAACAGCAGCAGTCACTAAAGGACGGATTTGTGTAAAACCGCCCGGTCACTAAGGGGTTAACGTCTTTTCTAATCACGGCAAGATCTTTGGTAAAATCATTGCGGATTTCAAGATGCAGGTTTGCTTGAAACTTCTCAAATAGTGCCATCATCTGTGATAAGGATGGAGGTCCATCTGTATCCTTATTGATGCTTGCTGCTGCCTGAGAGGACTGTGAGGCCTGCTTGCTGGATTGAGGCCTATCCTCAATTTGCTTATTCTGTGGTGATCTGCTTCTGTCAGCTTTCTTCACCTGAATTTTTCCCTGCCATTCTTGAATACATTATGCCTTGGGTGACAATTGCTGTGTGTGTGGTATTGTTCAGATATCAATTTCAGCCTTTTTTAACCCTTTCGCTGCTGAGGCTTTTCCCGCCTCTGTGCTGAGCTCATTTTTACTAGTTTTGCTCATCATGTTTAAACGTGTTTTGAAGGCTTATTTTAGTATATGACCCAGACATATTATATATCGTTCTATCCGTCAGACTTGGCAGATTCATAATATGTCATTATTATATGTATACGTCATGACCTGTCTGTATATTATAACAAAAAATGCAATAAAATATGAATTTTCAATAATTTACAACGTGTAAAGTGTTTTTTTTTCACATTTTAACATGCGAGAAATTGCGGTTATATTTTGTATGGGGTGCGCTTGTTAAAAAAATTAGAGATGGGGTCTCGTTACATTTTTTTTGGGGAAGATTACGCGATTTTTAACAAACGCACCGCATACAAAAATCGTTAGTGCAGCATCATTGTTCACATTATAATTGAAATGGGAACAATATTGCTGCATTAACAAACCAAAAAATAGAAAAAAAACGTTATTTTTTTTTATAATTTTTTTTAAAATATTTTTTTATTTTTATTTTTAATTTTTATGTTTTTTAAAAAACTTTTTTCAGTCGTGTTTAGTATCGTTGGAACGGCCATGCTCTGGCCGATCCAACAGTACCAAACTTTAACCCCTAGCTGCCACGGATCGGGAGATAGGGGGTTCCAATGAACCCCCTATCTCCACCATTGGTGGCAGCTAGGGGTTAACTAAAGGACTGGCGTCATCGTGCTATGCACGATGATGCCAGTCCTCAGGGGGAGTTCCCGGAGGCTTGGCCAACATC
>RXON01000236.1:0-57954 GCA_009667805.1 Leptobrachium leishanense
CCTTAACTACAAAACCCTCACTAACTCAGCGCCCCACTACCTATCCTCACTAATCACCAAATACACCCCAGCCCGCTCCCTAAGGTCAAACAGTGACCTGCGCCTAGCTTCTCCCCGCATCACCTCTTCCCATGATAGACTGCAGATTCTCACGCGCAGCCCCCACTCTCTGGAACACTCTCCCTCGTACTGTCAAACTTCCCCTAATCTTCTCTTCCTTCAAACGCTCCTTAAAACATTCCTATTTAGGGAAGCCGACCACCCAACTCCACTGACGCAACCATCAATCACTCTCACCTTACAGTCCTCTCCTCCTGTTCCAACCCCAACCCTCCTAGATTGTGAGTTCCTACGGGAATAGGGCCCTCATCTCCTCCTGTACTGTTTGTCAAATGTTGTTCAATGTATTGTAACCCTGTCTGTACTGTGCTTATTGTACAGCGCTGCGGAATATGCTGGCGCTTTATAAATTAATAATAATAATAATAATAATAACCCCACCTGGTCCTTCCCCACAAGAGTGGGGAGAACCACTTTGAGGCGACCCGCGAGGGTAGCGGCGAAGATTTTCAAATCGCTGTTGAGGTGCGAGATGGGCTGGTAACTGGAGCACATCTGAGGGTCTTTCCCCTCCTTAGGGAGCACCACTATCGTGGCGGAAAGCGAGTGTGGGTGTAACGTGTTGTGTGAGAGCAGGGCATAAAAAGTTCTCACCATTTGTGGTATCAAAAAGTTCCCAAACTTTTTGTAATAAAGGGCCGGAAATCCATCCGGACCTGGGGCTTTACCATTCTTCTGTGTTTTAATGATTTGCGATATTTCCTCGGCCGTGATGGGAAGACCAAGCGGTGTGCTCTGCGCGGGGGTGAGACAGTGAGGGACTCGGCTCGCAAGGTATTCCTCAAGGAGGTGTTCAGGTGGTGGACCAGCTTCCTCTACAGAATGGTATAGGGTCGAGTAGTAGTCCCTGAATGACTGTGCTATTTGTTTTGGATCGAGAGTCAGTGTGCCCGTGGTCGAGTGTACCGACGGGACATACACCTGGCTCCGTCTCTGTTTCAGGAGACGCGATAGCAAGCGGCCCGGCTTGTCTTCGTTCATTGCGAAGAAACATTGCGTCTGGAGCATTGCCCTTTGAATCAGGGGGTTAAGTGTGTTCGCCAGTTGGGTGCGGTGTGCAGCAGTCTGGTGTATGTGCCCGCCTCCTCGGACGCCTGGTGCTCCAGCTCAAGGGTCCGTATATTGGAGTGTAAGGCGTCCAGCTCCTCCTTGAGGCCCTCTTTTTCTCCGTGGCGATGGATATCAATTTGCCCCGTAACACTGCCTTGTGCACCTCCCATACCGTGGGGGCAGGGACATCCGTCCCCCCGTTATCGACGAAAAAGGATCGCACTGATTGCTCGATCTCCACCACAACCATGGCATCCGAGAGTAGCGACGTGTTCAACTGCCAGCATCGATCCCGGGGTCGTTGCAGCGGAGACGCCATCGTGAGCACCACAGGTGTGTGGTCCGACCACGTAGTGGCCTGGATTTCCGACTCTCGAGCCACAGGCAAGTCATATTGTGGCACGAAAAAATAATCTAATCTGGTGTATGAGTCGTGTACCGTCGAGTAATAGGTGTAGTCCCTAACTGTTGGATGATGCGCTCTCCAAACATCCACCAGCCGTAAGGACTGCAGGGAATGGTGAATCCGGCGTAAGATTCTTCTAGGTGTTCTGTGGGATGTGTTAAATGAGTCCTCGGTCAGGTTTAGAGGGATGTTAAGGTCACCCCCAAGGATCAACACCCCCTCGGAAAACTCCTCCAGGGAGCGAAATGCGTTAGCCAAGTATTGGTGCTGGTTTGTATTAGGCAGGTAGAGATTCGCAAAGGTGTAAACCGCTCCAGCTATTTCGCCCTTCACGAACAGGCATCTGCCATCTCCATTCGAGTATGTATCTCTGTGTATGAAGGGGAGGGAACCGGCGAACAAAATCGTCGTCCCTTTCGACTTGGAGTCGGGGTTATGATCGTAATAACCCGTCGGGTATCTGCGATCCCGTAGAGACGGAGGAGACAGTGAGCAGAAGTGCGTCTCCTGTATGAATGCTACTGGTGTACGTAACGCAGCCAAGTCTCGGAGTAGCCTCCGCCGTTTCTCGGGTTTATTGAGGCCGCGGACATTGTAACACACGACTCTGATATCCACCGGTGCCAGCTCCGTCGCCCGACCACCCGATCCCGGCATGTTACGCTGGCTGGACAGTGGAGTTAAAAAGGGAGGGGTGCTTACAGTGGGGAAGGAAGAGTGAGTGGAAAGAGAGGGAAAAGAGAGAGGAGAGAAAAAAAAGGGGGGAAGGTAAGCGCAGATGCTTTAGTTCATATGAGGGAAGTAGGTAGAACAGGGGAGGTGCGTATGGAGTAGGGGAGGGCAACGAAGGGGGGTGTCTGACAGAGGAAAAGAGTTAGTTAGATCAGGATATGGGAGGGGTCTCTCTTAAGGTAGGAGAGATGGTCAGGACCCTATCACAGAGTGTGGGTCAGTAATGGGGTTGTAGGCACAGGTCGTGAGAGGAGAGAATCCCAACCCAACTATGTAGGTTGTGGATCTCACGGCTCTCATCGACTGGTAAGTGTGCCCTGCCCAGGGGGACGTGGGAGGTACCACTTGATCCACCAAGATGCCTCAGGGGGCAAAGAGAGGTCAAGGAACAAATATATGGTTCAGAAAAACAGAAAGAATATGTAAGGAACCAGCTATAATCCAGTTCCCTCCGACTTATAAACAACGTATAATAATGTGTAACCACCGTACAAGGTATATACATTAACAGTAAAAACAGTATAAAAAGTATTCCCGCAGTTTAGGTCAACTGCCGCGCATCATGGCATCCCCACCCATCTGTGCCCACCCAGCATCGCATAAGAAGCTTACTACTACGTCTATCGCCGGGTGGTCACCGGCTCAAACAGTGTGGTTGATTCCCCTCCCTGGTTACCCCGCCGCACTTCGCCACTAGGGTTGCCTGTCGCACGCGTAGTGGCAATCTCTGGCGTCCACTCACTTTTCTCAATTAAATCGCCCGCTACCATCCTGCAATTTCCCCATCAACGCTAGGGTGCGGTCATCGGCACCATAAATAGTGACTGGGATCTATGTGGGCGGTTCACCGTGTCCCAGATGGGGCGAGCAGTCACCAGTGCCGTATACAGTCGGGCTCGGCATACTCAGCCACCCAAATAAACAAGAGACCCCAGTCCCAAGTGGCAGCGTAAACTATCCTCACAATGCGTGCGCAATTTGACTTGCGGTTAGGTGGTACGGGTCGCATTGAGAGGATTCGCTGTGGCGGGTTCCTACTCCCCATGCGAGTCTCCATTCCCCTTGGGGAGGGGTGTAGTCTCAACATTATAGGCAGCTCCACCAGAATCGAGGCGGGAAAGCAGGGATGCGGTCGCTGCAGGTGCTGGACCTGGGCAGGTGTCGGGCATAAACATGCGGCTCAGGTAGCAGTATTCATGTCTCGCAGGTCCCGCCACGGCCCCAACTAAGAGGCCTCATCCACAGTGGTGGCCTAGAGGAGAGATCCCGGAATAGTCCACAAAGGCCTGCGGTGACGTCAGGGAATAGTATCCATCGGGAAGGGAACCGGGCCGTTTGGTCTTAGATGTCGGGTACATGCCCATTCCGAGAGAGCTACAACCATGATGGAAGAGGCAGGGCGCCATCACCGCAGCGGCTCAGGCGTTGCTAATGATCCGGGTTGGCAGCCTCTCTCGCCGTCCCAGGACGGCGGCGCTGTGGCTGTCGTTGTGTTCTGGGCACTCTACCTCCCGGCTCATCCCGCTCCCAGTCCTGTATCTCCAGTGGTGCCAGTTGTAAGGCCTCTAGGAAGTTGGGTGCATATTTAGGGCAACATATAGCGTGTTGAACCCCGTCAAGGCGAACCATCAGGGAGAATGGAAAGCCCCAGCGGTAAGGAATATTGCGGTGGCGTAGTGCTTGCGTAATTGGGCGAAGATGGCGGCGCGTCGCGAGGGTGAAGGGCGAAAGATCATTAAATAGCTCAAGTTGTTGTCCCTCGAAATCCCAAGTTCTGGTGTTCCGAACTCGCTGCATAATCACGTCTTTCAGTCTGTAATTTAAAAAGCAGCAAACTACGTCTCGCGGGGGTTCTCCCTGCTGGGGTTTTGGACGCAGGGCCCTGTGGGCACGGGTTAAATCATGTGCGGGTCATATTTCGCGCCCCGAGATCGCAGTGAAGAGCCGGCCGAGTACCTCATCCAGGTGTTTGGGTTGGCCCGGTTCCCACAATCCGCAAATCCTGATATTGCATCTCCAGCCCCAGTTGTCGATGTCATCTACTAAGCGCCGGAAGCCGGAGAAGCCGCGAGCTGCGTCAGCCACCGTCGGTGCGTGGTCTGGAGCTGTATGTTCTAGGTGAGTCACCCTGGTAGACAGGGCCGTAATCTCCTCTCTCACCTCCTCCACGTCGCAATGGAAGGAGCCGCGGAGATCCGTGAGCATCTCAGCCAAGTCGGATTTGGTGGGCATACCAGCCAGGAGGGACTCCAACCGGAGCTCCAGCCGTGTGATGGCCGCCGTCGGATCCTGGGCAGGAGCATGTGCTGCGGTGTCCACCATCTTAGGTGGTGGGGTGGACGTTGCGGGCCTTGGCGTCGGTACCAGGAACTCATCCAGTGGGCGGGCTGTGGTGCGGATATTCTTAGCTGAGGTCTTCTGGCTGCTGGTGGAGCTCTTAGTGCGGACCATAGTAGGGTGGAAACAGCGGATTTCAGGCTTAAAGTCGGAGGGTGACTCAGAGAGCCCTCAGTGTGCGGCCATCTTGGTTCATGGTCCGGACACGCCCCCCCGCTCTGTGCCTTCTGAGGTTGAGTGTAGTGTAGCGTAGTTGAAGGAGACACCAGGCGAGCTGTATGTTCCAACAGGATTCTCTCTTTATGGAAGATTTCACCGGATATTTATACAAAATACAGCAATGCACATTCAAACTTCCCACCCATCCCAACAGTTCTGATTGGTTGGTTCCAAGACCACTACAGGTTTCCTTCAGGTCCTCTTCAGTTATAATTTGCATACCAAATGGTGAACATGTACCTAAAGTCTCTACTTACATTATGTCAGTTAGATATTTACAATAAACATTCTTTAACCTTTAGCTCACACAACATTTACATAATCTATTGTTCTAACACATCAGATTAAAAACAAACTCTATCCCAGACTTCTTGAATCAAACATGCAGCCAGATAAGGGGAAAAGCCCTGTTGCATAAATTACACAGTAGCAAAACTTGTTTACTGTTACACAAGAACACATTTACCTACAGGAATATAAGTATATTTAAAACTAAAGCTACGCAATTTACACTACATTTAAACTTAAACCAAGAAATGTAAAATATATTTAAAATCACACGATACAATATAATTGAACATAAAGTCTCTTGGGATTTGAAGCGTGGAGCCCTACGTCAGTTCCATGACACTATGTTACATGTTTACAGGTGCATTCCTTATTGAGGTATGTTAAGGGACTTTAGACTGGGGGAAGATTTGATGGCGTCTGGGAGGTTATTCGATAATTGTGGTGCTCTGTAGGAAAATGAGGATCGAGCCACTTTCTTTTTGTATTGTGGTATTGCAAGTAAGGTGCAGGTCCTGGATCGGAGGTTATAGGATGAGGGAACTGCTAGGGGAAGCAGCCTATTCAGGTAGGGTGGTAGCTTCCCAGAAAAGCTCTTAAACACCAGGTTGGAAAGGTGAAGGGTGCGTCTGGATTCCAGCGACGGGCAGTTTAGTTTTTTTAACATGTCACAATGGTGGGTCATGTAGTTACATTGTAGCACAAAGCAACATAATGAGTTATACAATGTGGTAAGTTTCTGAAGGTGTGTTTGCGGGGCGGCTGCATACACTACATCTCCGTATTCAATAGTTGGCATAAGCATTTGTTGTACACTCTGCTTTCTTACCGCGGGGCTCAGGCAGGATTTGTTTCTGTACAGGGCACCTAGTTTGGGGTAAAGTTTAGATAAGAGATTTTTGATGTGGAGCCAAAAGATAGATTTGGGTCTAACCACGTGCCTAGATATTTGAGAGGAGTGACATTACCTCCACCCTGCTTCACTGATGAGGTGGTATGCTTAGGATCATGACGCAGTTCCTTTCCTTCTCCATACTCTTCTCTTCCAAGGTGATCCATTTATAGTTATCAAGCCAGCCAATAAAGGGGGGGTGCAATTGTCATTTTAGATAGTGATCAATATAATATGGAAGCCTTGAGACAACTTAACGACTCTACCACTTATCAAACCATTTATTGAATAAGGGCAAAGAAAATGGAATATTGAGTGAACAAGAATATAAATATCTTGTTATCAAATTACCAAAAATTCCTGTCTTTTACCTCCTTCCTAAGGGTAACAAGAATCCTACAAATCCCTGATAGCCCAACAATATCAGGCATTACATCCATCACTAGTCAACTGTCTCAATATCTGGATATTTTACTGCAACCTATGGTTAAAAATGCACCCTCATATTTAAGGGACACAATGAATCTCTTGCCAATTCTAGATGGTTCTAAGTGGGAATCTGATTATATATTGGCCACAGCGGATGTGCACTCCCCGTACATTGTGATCCAGCACGATAGGGGCTGTCAAGTGATAAAATATTTTCTTGAATATGGAACAAGATACGTATCTGGTCAGCGCAAATAAACGCGAAGGGGACTCGGACGGCTTCTCAAATGACGTCACCAACAATATTACATCGTAGAATAAAACAGAAGAGGAAACAAAATCTAGGTGCAGTAAAATCACAGGTGGGTAAATACTTTCGGTATTCTTATGGTCAATAAACTCACAAAAAAAGAGCCTCAACACTGGCTCTGAGCGGGTAGATGCCTTTGGGTTGTTTGTCTGGAAATATTTTCTCAGGTAACCCACTCCTTAACATCGGGGATTCCTCACCACATCTGTTGGAAATAGGAAAGAAAGACAGAGACAGACTCTTGTGTGTATCTGGCGCAAATTATGTGATATAAGACCATAACAAGTGGGAACTCACATTTGGTGGAGCTATTCCAAGCTCGAAGTGGAAGGCAAATGGGTTTCGCTTGGTCAAACCCAATTAAAAACCAAACATGCATGCAGGAACTGGTTCTTCTTTAAAATTTATTCAAATAAAACAAATTAAAAATTAGACTCGGGTCCAGAACGCGTTTCGCCGCCAGCATGCGGCTTCATCAGCTGGTCGTTAAAAAATCGAACTAACATGCATGTTTATATACAGAAGGAAATGAAGATAAATGTCCCCACATGTGTTTAATTGGTGGTCAATATGTACGCAAAAGAAAAGAGGGAAAAAAGATGAATACGAGCAATGGTATTTTTAATCTTAGCCATAGAGTCCTTTCTGATATAGAAACCAATGTCTTAGACAAAGGTCTTAAATTTGCCCCTACAAACAATATGTACATAGGCCTACAAAGGTTTAAACGCAAGCTTAGCTTAAAAAAGTTTTTCTTAAAAAACCCAATAGAAAGAGATATCAGACAAATTTAGATCCAATCATACATACCCCTCTAAAGAATTCATCAAAGTTCTATCCCCGTCACACTATTTCTAATGAGATAAAGGTATTTGAGAATCTCGTAATGAGTGATATAGAAAAAATGTCTACAAAAGATAGAAGTAATAATCTTACTAAAGAAGAAAATATAGCCCTGAGAGTACTTCAAAAAGACCCCAGTATCATCATAAAACCCACCGATAAAGCGGTGGGATTGTAATCCTCTCTAAAGAGATGTACAATGGGGAAGTACTGCGGATTTTGAGTGATGTTACCACTTACGAAAAATTGAAGGGCGACCCCATCAAAGATATGAGAAAAAATAAGTACCCTTCTTCAGGAAGGGAAAGATAAAGAAATTTTAAACGAACAAAAATATGAATATCTAATGATGAAATATACCAAAACACCTCATATCTATATATTGCCCAAATTACATAAACATCCAACTAATCCGCCTGGAAGACCTATAGTGGCAGGTATGGATTCAATTACGAGTCATTTATCGGAGTATGTAGATCTTTTGCTTCAGCCTATTGTACGAGAAATTCCATCACATCTTAAAGATACTTTAGATATGCTTAAACTTATTAAAGCTCTGCAGTTGGAGAGCAGCGAAATCTTGGTAACTTGTGACGTTAATGCCCTATACAGTAGCATATCACACCAAATGGGTCTTAATGTGGTAGAAAAAGAAATACTAAAGGCTAAAAAAAACAGTATAGAACAAACATCCTTCATTCTCAAAAGTATAAACTTTATACTTAAAAATAATTATTTTAAATTTGAGGAAGATTTCTACATCCAATTGAAGGGAATTACCATGGGCACCAAATTTGCGCCCAGCTATGCGAGCCTATACATGGCAGGCTGAGAATCCCAGTTTGTCTACGGTTCGCATAGCTGGGCGCAAGGAAATGTTCTGTCTTATAGACGATACATTGATGACGTGTTCTTTGTTTGGAGAGGATCAGAGGATGACTTGATGTCATTTCTGACCAATCTAGATAACCCAGAATGGGGTATTAAATTGGACAAAAAGTGGAGTACAGAGAGTGTTACCTTTCTAGATCTTAAGATCTATAGGGAAGGTAATGACATAAAATCCAAAACCTTCTTTAAGGAGGTGGATGCAAATACATTCATAGACAAAACCAGCTGTCATAACCCTATTTGGTTAAAAGGAGTCCCTAAGGGGCAATTTGTCCGGTCAAGGAGAAACTGTACAGATGCTGAAGTCTTTAAAGAACAGGCAAACACACTTAAGAAGGACTTTGTAGAAAAGGGGTACGAAGAGAGTGATTTAGACCACATCATCATGGATTTAGTTAATGACAACCGTGAGGAACTACTTAAATACAAACTTAAGAAAGGAATAGAGGAAGAAGAAGTAAGGTTTATTTGTGACTATAGCAATAAAGCTACACACATTAAAAGAATCCTTAAATAGCATTGGCATGCTCTACGAAATGACAATGACCTAAAAAACTATGTAGGCAAAATACCAAAAATCATCTTTAGAGGGGCGAGAAATTCGAAAGCCAATTTGGTCCATAGCAAGACAAAAAGAAACACCAAAGAGGGATACTTTGGACTAAAACAAGGTTTTTACAACTGTGGTCAGTGCTTAGCATGTAGATCCACTGGAAACAAAAAAGGGTTTAAAGGTTCATATCAGAATCACAAAAATAAGCAAGAAGTTGCCATAAAGGGCACCCTAAATTGTTTTTTGAAAAATATAATATACATGTTGGAATGCCCTTGCGGCCTACAATATATGGGCCGCACAAAAAGAGCGTTCAACATGAGAGTATCAGAACACGTTAGAAATATAAAAAAGGGGTTTGAGAAACATTCAGTCTCACTTCAATATAAAACAGAACATAATAGTCTTCCAATGGGTTTAAAATTTACAGGTATTTAACAGTTTAAACAAAATGATATAGGAGAAGACTTCCTCAAAAGGTTGGGACAGGCAGAAATGCGCACTATTTTTGAGATGGGCACTCTAGCACCGGGTGGTTTAAATGATGACTTTGAGGTCACGCATTTTTTGTAAGCAGGTTTTTTTCCCAAATGTAATTTTCCAAAAATATCATATATGCATGTCTAATCACATGCAGGATATAATATATGACAGACACCTATTATGATCTAGTAATCCACACACATGGTATAGCCAGGATATTACCACTAATTCACCTAAATTAAAGGTCCTATTTACAGTAAATATTACCACACTTATATCAAGACATTAATTCCCAATATTTTTAATATTATCTTAGTTAAGGTTGATGCCTTGGATACACTACATAATCTAATATAAATAGCACATTAATATATAATATTTTCATGTAATTTACACCTCCACTATAGTGGCTATTTGACTGTAACTACATCAATTCCATCACAGTAACCAATCACTTATGTATTTGAGCCCAGATTCGCTATCCCGTATATATAATGAATGCTATGTATGTCACCACCGATGCCCCCCTTTTTGGAAGACAGCCTGCTTATGTAAGGGGTGTATTGTATCCCATTGTTATAAATGAACGCTGTTCTCCATTCCCATAACATCTTTCTCTACACTGTCCGTTCATTGTATTTGATCGCAGTTAATCTTTAAGAAATCGCGATACCGGAAGTGCGTACATATTCACGGTGGAACGCATGGTAAACTATGATCTTTGATATAATACAATGGAACGCACTGTGGAACGCGGAAGTCTCTAATGCGCCTGCGCAAGATGGCGCTGCCGATTAGAACATGAAGGCACTTTAAGAAGAGGCTTGAAACGCATGCTGACCACCAATAAAACACATGTGGGGACATTTATCTTCATTTCCTTCTGTATATAAACATGCAGGTTAGTTCAATTTTGTAAAGACCAGCTGATGAAGCGCATGCTGGTGGCGAAACGCGTTCTGGACCAGAGTCTAATTTTTAATTTGTTTTATTTGAATAAATTTTAAAGAAGAACCAGTTCCTGCATGTTTGTTTTTAATTGGGTTTGACCAAGCGAAACCCATTTGCCTTCCATTTCGAGCTTGGAATAGCTCCACCATGTGAGTTCCAACTTGATATGGTCTTATATGACATAATTTGCGCCAGATACACACAAGAGTCTGTCTCTGTCTTTCTTTCCTATTTCCAACAGATGTGGTGAGGAATCCCCGATGTTAAGGAGTGGGTTACCTGAGAAAATATTTCCAGACAAACAACCCAAAGGCATCTACCCGCTCAGAGCCAGTGTTGAGGCTCTTTTTTTGTGAGTTTATTGACCATAAGAATACCGAAAGTATTTACCCACCTGTGATTTTACTGCACCTAGTTTTTGTTTTTCTCTTCTGTTTTATCCTATGATGTAATATTGTTGGTGATGTCATTTGAGAAGCCGTCCGAGTCCCCTCGCGTTCATTCGCGCTGACCAGATACCTATCTTGTTCCATTTTGTTTTTGGTTTGGGGGAAACCACTGTCCATCTGGTTTGGCTGGGTATTCGGAGGTCATATTGTGGGCGCTTACCATTCTCGTTCTTGAAAATTTTCTTGAATATCATCAGTTTTATCCAGCGGAGCAGAATGATTTTATTGCTGAAAGGTGTTAAGTTTCTATTAAATAACAATTATTTATTTTTTAAAAGATCAATTTTATCTTCAAAAGACAGGGACAACGATGGGGACCAGGTTCACGCCCCGCTACACAAATCATTTTATGGGCCACTGGGAACTTCCGTGGGCAGAAGGTTCAGGTGGCTGGTGCGATACCTGGTCCTGTACAAACGTTACATCAATGATTTATTTATCATCTGGAAGGGAGATGAGAATAGTCTAAAGAAAGTTGATACCCTGAATGATAATGACTGGGGAATTAAACTTGACGTCCATACGGACAGGAAAGAAATACATTTCCTCAATTTGACCCTATATGTTGACAACCATAAGATTTAGTTCAAAAGGTATTTTAAACCGGTCGACGTTAACAATTATATTGATTTCACAAGCTGTCATGCTCAACCCTGGCTAAGGAGTGGCCCCAAAAGCCAATTCTCTCGCCTCAGGAGGAATTGTACAGAAACGTCGGTATACGCCTCTCGAGCCTGTGAAATGGTAAAGAATTTTTGCGAAAAGGGGCATGATGGAAAGTATTTTAATAAGTTGCTTAAAGAGGTAGAGGATGTGACGGATCAGCAGTCACAATATTTAGTTTAATTTTGTTCATATTTTGTTATATTTCATTTACCCTTTATGTATGTAAACAAATTTCCTGGTTGCAATTTATACAAAAGGTTCCCAGTGTCTGATCTAATTATGTCTTTCCCTCGCATTTCCCTAAACCAACCATGTCCGTAAACCTTCACAATTTAATTGCACATACAGTTTTGTTCAAAATGATTCAACCCCCACTGAAATTGAGTGTTTTGGCCAGTTTGACATTGATTTTGATCATTCAGTCATCTTGCTTACAATTAAATCACAGAGGCACGTGTAGGTCAGACAAATATAACATAACATTTATAATGAAATAACCACAAATGTCTTTTCTGTGCTCACATCCATTATCAGTTTTATTCAACCCCCAAGTGACATTCAATCTTAGTACTTAGTACAACATCCTTTTACAGTTATAACAGCTTTTAAACGTGAAGCATAGCTTGACACAAGTGTCTTGCAGCCATCTACGGGTATCTTCGCCCATTCGTCATGGGCAAAAGCCTCCAGTTCAGTCACATTCTTAGGCTTGCGCACTGTAACTGCTTTCTTTAAGTCCCACCAGAGGTTCTCAATCGGATTTAAGTCAGGTGACTGCGATGGCCACTCCAAAATGTTCCAGCCTTTAATCTGCAACCATGCTCTAGTGGACTTGGAGGTATGCTTGGGATCATTGTCCTGTTGAAAGGTCCAACGTCTCCCAAGCCTCAGGTTTGTGACGGACTGCATCACATTGTCATCCAATATCTCCTGGTACTGAAGAGAATTCATGGTACCTTGCACACGCTGAAGCTTCCCTGTACCTGCAGAAGCAAAACAGCCCCAAAGCATGATTGACCCCCCGCCATGCTTCACAGTAGGCAAGGTGTTCTTTTCTTCATAGGCCTTGTTCTTCCTCCTCCAAACCTAGCGTTGATCCATGGGCCCAAACAGTTCTAATTTTATTTCATCAGTCCACAGAACACTATCCCAAAACTTCTGTGGTTTGTCCACATGACTTTTGGCATACTGCAGTCGACTCTTCTTATTCTTTGGAGACAGCAAGGGGGTGCACCTGGGATTGCTGGCATGGAGGTCTTCATTACGCAGTGTGCGCCGTATTGTCTGAGCTGAAACTTCAGTACCCACATCTGACAAATCTTTTCTCAGTTCCTCAGCAGTCACACGGGGACTTTTCTCCACTCTACGCTTCAGGTAGCGCACAGCAGTCGAAGTCAGCATCTTCTTTCTGCCACAACCAGGTAGCGTTTCAACAGTGCCCTTTGCCTTGAATTTGCGAATGATGCTTCCGATGGTCTCTCTTGGTATGTTTAACATCTTTGCAATCTCAACATTTCAGGAAGTCGCATTTATACAGTCAGGTCCAGAAATATTGGGACATGGACACAATTGTAACATCTTTGGCTCTATACACCACCACAATGGAGTTGGAATGAAACAAACACAATGTGCTTTATCTGAAGACTGTCAGCTTTAATTTGAGGGTATGTACATCCAACTCAGGTGAACGGTGTAGGATTTAAAGCAGTTTGCAGATGTGCCTCCCACTTGTTAAGGGACTAAAGGTAATGGGACAATTGACTTCTCAGCTGTTCCATGGCCAGGTGTGTGATATTCCCTCATTACCCCAATTACAATGTGCAGATAAAAGGTCCAGAGTTCATTTCAAGTGTGCTATTTGCATTTGGAATCTGTTGCTGTCAACTCTCAAGATGAGATCCAAAGAGCTGTCACTATCAGTGAAGCAAGCCATCATTAGGCTGAAGAAACAAAACAAACCCATCAGAGAGATAGCAAGAACATTAGGCGTGGCCAAAACAACTTTTTGGAACATTCTCAAAAAGAAGGAACGCACCGGTGAGCTCGGCAACACCAAAAGACCCGGGAGACCAGGGAAAACAACTGTGGTGGATGACCGAAGAATTCTTTCACTGGTGAAGAAAACACCCTTCACAACAATTGGCCAGATCAAGAACACTCTCCAGGAGGTAGGTGTATGTGTGTCAAAGTCAACAATCAAGAGAAGACTTCACCAGAGGGAATACAGAGGGTTCACCACAAAATGTAAACCATTGGTGAGCCTCAAAAACAGGACGGCCAGATTAGAGTTTGCCAAACAACACCTAACAAAGCCTTCACAGTTCTGGAACAAGATCCTATGGACAGATGAGACCAAGATCAACTTGTACAAGAGTGATTTTTTATTTCCAAAATATATGTGGCCAATTTTGGGATTGCTGCCCAATTGGGATCCGGACAGATCACTTTTTGGATGAGGCTTTGAAAAAGACACGCAGGCGCATAGGTCAAACTGCCAGAAGACAGACAAAATGAAATTGAAACCTATCGGGAAAGGAAGTTGTGTCATTAGAGTGCAATGCTGGCTGGCGATGATGGTCGGAAGTACGTCATCAGAAGGAGACGCCATTCCACGTGGCGGCCATTTGGCGTCAGGATTATGGAGAGGGTGGCTGGTATATAAACCCTCTGGACAATGCATGATTTTTAGATACCACTGATGAAGCCCTTTGGGAATTTGGGGCGAAACGCGTCTGGTTTTTCTTGCTTTGTTTTAATCAGATATTTTTATTAATACATGTTTTTTTTTATGGGACAATCTCGACTCCGTGTTTGGATTGAAGAAAGGAGGAGGGGAAGAACACCTTATCGATTTAGGGCTTTCTCTAATGGTTGTGCCGATAAACAACCCAAGGGTGAATTTCTTTGGGTCTTTACAAGACCCCCCCAAAGGGTGAGTACATTTTAACCTCCCTTGTTTATTCTTGTTGATTACAGACGGTGCTGCACCAATTTTTGTCTGTTTCCTTTCTTTTTTGGAGGGTCCGAAACAGTGAGGCAGTTGGGGAGGCCCTATAACTACCCAGAGGCGCATTTCAGAGAGCCTTTGAGCTCTATATATTGTGAGTGGACATATTTTGATTTCTCTTTATAATTGGTTATGGACATATTACACTATTATTTGTCCTTTTTCTCCCTTTTTTCTCTTGAGAATATTCTCAATCTAAAGAATGGTACCGAATTCTTATCAATGACCAACTGTTCATTCTGGTTGTATACTACATCTTTAATGTAAGTCTCATTGTATGCACAAGGGATTTCGGTGGTTACACTGCATGTTTTTATTACGCGCAGTTAGCACGTGTGCGCTCCACTCTGTTTTAAGTTTTTTATGGTTTTGGTGGTTAATTCAGGGTTTACCTAGAGTGTTGAGCACGTTAAATATTATTTGTTTGAGCGTGGTGAGGCATTGATTCAGTGTTTTTGAATCCACTTTTTTTCCTCTAGTTCCCTGTCTGTTCTTTCTACGGTTCTTTTTCTGTATACCAGTTGTGATGTAGATTTTATATCTGGCTCCAGAGACATGGTTTGAAATTTTATCAGATTTTTTTTTTTTTGTTTTGGTCCTGGTGAAAAAACTCATTCCTTTCTTAACATCTCAACATCTCAAAACTATTAAAAGTGGTAAGGTCTCTTACAGGGGATCTTCCCTCATTCCATTTTGATGCCCAAACATAATCAAATGGGCTGTCAAAGCTAGGTAATTGGAATTCCTTCTCAGAAAAATCTCCTTAGGGTATACCTAAGAATGCTCCTTCTCCTATTGTAATGGTCAGGTGTCCCACCTTTGCATTGAGTCTCTAGATGGAGGTCTAGCCCCTTCATTAGTACTGTTATAGTTATATTTACAGTGGCAAGAAAAAGTATGTGAACCCTTTGGGATTACGTGGAGTTTTGCATGAATTGGTCATAAAATATCTCTGATCTTCATCTAAGTCACAACAATTTGAAAAACACAGTCTGCTTAAAATTATACAACACAAACATTATATGTTTTTATGTGTTTATTGAACAGAACATGTAAACATTCACAGTGCAGGGTGGAAAAAGTATGTGAACCTTTGGACTTAATAACTGGTTGACCCTCCTTTGGCAGCAATAACCTCAACCAAACGTTTCCTGTAGTTGCAGATCAGACCTGCACAATGATCTGGAGTAATTTTGGACCACTCCTCTTCACAAAACTGTTTCAGTGTAGCAATATTCGTGGGATGTCTGGTGTGAATCGCTCTCTTAAGGTCATGCCACAGCATTTCAATCGGGTTGAGGTCAGGACTCTGACTGGGCCACTCCAGAAGGCGTATTTTGTTTTGTTGAAGCCATTCTTTTGTTGAATTACTGTTGCATCACCCATCCTCTGCGGAGCTTCAGTTGGCGGACAGATGGTCTTTCGTTTTCCTGCAAAATGTCTTGGTAAACTCTGGAATTCATTTTTCTATCAATGACAACAATTCGTCCAGGCCCTGAGGCAGCAAAGCAGCCCCAAACCATGATGCTCCCTCCGCCATGTTTTACAGTGGGGATGAGGTTTTGATGTTGGTGTGCTGTGCCTTTTTTTCTCCACACATAGTGTTGTGTTTTTTCCAAACAACTCAATTTTGGTTTCATCTGTCCACAGAATATTTTGCCAGTAGTGCTGTGGAACATCCAGGTGCTCTTTTGCAAACTTCAAATGTGCTGCAATATTCTTTTTGGACAGCAATGGCTTCCTCCGTGGTGTCCTCCCATGTACTCCATTCTTCTTTAATGTTTTCCTTATTGTAGATATGTCAACAAAAATGTTAGCATGTGCCAGAGATTTCTGTAAGTCTTTAGCTGACACTCTAGGATTCTTCTGATGACGTACTTCCGACCATTCAATTGTAATTGAATTTAAGCAAGCATGGGATAGGCATAAGGCTATCCTAAACAAAAGATAAATCCAGGTCAAGTATCCATGTAATTGGGCGACTAGATGGGCCGAAAGGTTCTTATCTGCCGACATTTTTCTATGTTTCTATGTTTCTTTACCTCATTATGCATTCTGCGCTGTGCTCTTGCAGTCATCTTTACAGGAGAGTAGTAACAGTGCTGAACTTTCTCCATTTGTAGACAGTCTGTCTTACCGTGGACACATGAACAGCAAGGCTTTTGGAGATACTTTTGTAACCCTTTCCAGCTTCATGCAAGTCAACAATTTTTGATCGTAAGTCTTCTGAGAGCTCTTTTCTGCGAGGCATGGTTCACATCAGGCAGTGCTTCTTGAAACCAGTAAACCCAAAACTGGTGTGTGTTTTTAAAGGGCAGGACAGCTTTCAGCAACACATCCAATAATATCACACTGATTGGACTCAAGGTTGGCTCACTCCTGGCTCCAATTAGCTCTTGGAGAAGTCATTAGGCTAGGGGTTCACATACTTTTCCCACCCTGCACTGTGAATATTTACATGTTCTGTTCAATAAACACATGAAAACATATAATGCTTGCGTTGTTTTATTTTAAGCAGACTGTGTTTTTCAAATTGTTGTGACTTAGATGAAGATCAGAGCACATTTTATGACCAATTCATGCAAAACTCCACATAATCCCAAAGGGTTTACATACTTTTTCTTGCCACTGTATACCTTCCTGTTTTATAGTCATCTGTAACGCTCAAGTATTTTTTCTTCTTTATACAGACATATAATTCCCAGATTCCCCTATTAATATGACAGGGAATCGTAATTATAATAAAGACACAGAGGCAAATATTATGCTATTCTTTTCTTTACTTCATCAATAGCAGCAAAGAACAAATGACAAAATACAAACAAATGAAGTATTTTGACATAAAAAATGTTTCATTCTTAACAGACAATAAACAGTCCAATAGCATTAACTCTTGCATTGTGCCGGCCAATCAGCGAGTAGCCGTCCATATATAGCCTGAGGTAACCTTCTCCATATCCTCTTTTCTGCGCAAAGACCAATGGAAACTCATAACCAGAATGTAACAACTTGAAGAAATTGAAGAACGAGAACAGCCCATGGTGACAGACAATGGTGGACTACTTCTGTCACGGTTCCCAGATCCCACCACGCAGTTCTTAACGCCCAACACTCCACAGAGCCCAGAAGCTGCCAACAGAGTAACCGTGAAGAATCCCTAACTGTCTGGTCCTTAGAATTGGCCAGGTAAACTAGCTAGACAGAAAAGGGTTAAGCAAAAGACACTGTTGTAATACAAAACCAGGTCCGCAACACGGGGGGGTAGTCAGATGAGCCAGAATCAGGAATACAGAGTATAGAATAGTCAAATGGAATAGCCGGGTAGATATCAGTGCAGTAACGTAGTACAAGAAAATAGTCTAGGGCAACGGAAGGCAGAATAGTCAGAAAACAAGCAGAGGTCAATAACAGGTTAAATCACAATAGAATTCAGGTACAAGGAGCTCAGGTATGGATAACCACGATCTGGCACTGCTGAGAAGTAACTGAGGGTTTTTAAAGACCTTCAACAGACCACGCCCCCCACTCAAGCCGCGCCTCATGCAGCCACCTCCCTGCCTGTCTCCATTTAAACCGGGCGTTGGTCAGCGAGCAGCATCAGACATGCTGCCCTCAAGCACACAGGAGAGGCTGGAAGCCCCCAACGTTACAGTACCCCCCTCTCCACGGGAGGCCACTGGACGACCAACAGGACAAGGGGCAGGACGACCAACAGGGCGAGTGGCAGGACGACCACCAGGGCGAGTGACAGGAGGACCACCAGGGTGATCGGGGTGCAAGGCATGGAACGCCCTGACCAACCTAGAGGCAGACATGTTGGAAGCCGGAATCCAGGACCGGTCCTCCGGACCATAACCCACCCAATCGACCAAGTACTGCAGAGCACCCCTGAACAGCCTAGAATCCAGAACCTTCCTAACCTCACACTCTAATTCTCCATCAACCTGAACAGGTGGAGGACGAGGAACGACCCGCGTGTACCTGTTATACAACAAAGGTTTCAGTAGGGAGGTGTGGAAGACGTTGTGTAAGCGAAGATGTTTAGGAAGGGCAAGAGCATAAGCCACAGGGTTAACGCGGCGAATGATCTTGTATGAACCTATAAACCGAGGTGCCATTTTCATAGAAGGCACCCACAACTTCACGTTCCTAGTGGACAACCAAACTCTATCCCCCACGTTATAGGAAGGAGCTTGTAACCTATGCCTGTCAGCCTTGCGTTTCTGGACGGCAACATTGCACTCCATGTTTTCGCGAATCTGTCTCCAAATCTCTTGTAGTTGTGTGAGATGTTCATCAAGAGCCGGGATGGCCTGTTCAGCAAACTGAAGCGTTAGAGCCGAAGGGAAAAAACCATAGATGGCAGAAAAAGGAGAGTGGCCAGTGGTCTCATTAACGGCGTTATTACGTGCATACTCAGCCCAGGGCAACAACTCCGACCAATTGTCTTGTTGTTGTGTGGTAAAGCAACGTATGTACTGCTCGAGACCCTGATTTGCCCTCTCTGCTGCCCCATTGGTTTGTGGATGATATGCTGAAGAGAAGGCCAATCGCACCCCCATCTCCACACAGAAATCCCTCCAGAAACAAGAGACGAACTGAGCTCCTCTGTCAGAGACTATTTCAGACGGAACCCCATGTATTCGTACAATCTCTCTAGCAAAGACAACCGCCAGTTCTTTGGCTGTAGGAAGCTTAGGTAAAGGAATAAAATGAGCCATTTTGGAGAAGCGGTCTACAACTGTCAGAACCACAGTATGACCCTTGGACTTCAGCAAGTCCACAATAAAATCCATGGATAGATGAGACCAAGGCCTATTAGGAATGGGTAAAGGTTGCAATAGACCGACAGGCAAGGATTTACTGGTTTTGCTTCTGGCACAGACTTGACAAGCCAAAACAAACAGACGTACGTCCTGTCGCATGGTGGGCCACCAGAACTGTCTGGAGATACTGGTAAGAGTCTTAGTAATACCAGGATGACCTGCTGGTTTAGAATCATGAAACATTATGAGTAATTCTTGTCTTTCCTTTTCAGGTACAAACAACATATCTGGAGGCTTGTTAGGTGGAGCCCCCATATGAGCTGCTTGGAGGCGTTCCAGGAAAGGCGAGGAGACAGACAAGACTGTGGAAGCCACAAAACGTTCAGGAGGAACTAAAGGATTGTGGTCTTGTGTATTTGATTCATACGGGCCATATTGACGAGATAAGGCATCAGCCTTTACATTGCGGTCACCTGGTCTGTAAGTCAACACATAATTAAACCGAGACAGTAGAAATGACCACCTGGCCTGTCTCGAGTTCAAACATTTTGCATCCCCGATGTACGTAAGGTTCTTATGATCAGTGATTATCAACAAAGGGTCAAGAGTACCTTCCAAAAAATGTCTCCACTCTGACAGGGCAGACACAATAGCAAGCAATTCTCTGTTACCGATATCATAATTGCGTTCTGCTGGTGATAATTTTCTTGAAAAGAACCCACAAGGATGTAGAGGCTTCCCTGGAGACTCTCTTTGAGATAGGCATTGGGGCTGTCCTATCTCGGAAGCATCAACCTCAAAAACAAATGGAATCCTGGGATCAGGATGCCGTAACACGGGAGCGGAAGTGAAAGCTTGTTTGAGGGCTTCGAATGCCTGTTTGGATTGTGAAGACCAGACCTGGTTCTTCAGACCTTTACGTGTCATATTAATGATAGGAGAGGCTACAGTGGAATAATTCTTGATAAATCTCCTATAATATGGAAGATAGAAAAAAACCCAGATGGGTTTAGTGTGAATAAGGCGCTACAGAAATTGTATAGCTGCAAGAATATTATACCTTAAAGCAGCTCACTAGTTGAGTGTATCCTACACTCCAAATAGAAATATAGGAAAAACACCTTACAGTGTAAAGGAGCGATTACAAGTTAAACAATATCACACATATATCGAAAAGAGACAATTCTTTTTCTTATTCTTTCAGTATAGTCCCAGATCTGTTATACATCGTCAATCTCTAGAAAAACAAAGAAAAAAATCTCATTGCGTAGTATTTGAATACACCAAAATGGAAGAGTAAGGAAAAAATTCCACTCACAAACGAGGAGTCTACAAGACTCTAGATGTATGCCTTTAAGCCTCTTCTGGGGGGCTCCTCCCATCAACAGAAAAAGACCTTCTTATTCTTCAAACCTTGATAATAACTTCAGACCAAACGATATATGATCTTGTAACAAAAACAGACATAGTATAATTCTGTGGATTATTAATCGAAAAAAACAAGGAGAGATTACACTCACATGCCAAAGAGCCTCTAAGTGGCTCTGTAGAAGCGCCTAGGACCTCTTGTGTGAGGGGATACCTGACTTGATTCAGAATCACGTGTGTCTAGCGTGCGGTTCATCTGCGTTCCATGTGTGACTTCCGTATGGCGTACTTCCGTTTCCGGATATTCAGCCGGATGTTTACTGTTCCGCTTTTGTTTTCGGCATACAGCCACTTAAACCTCGGACTTCAAATACATAACAGCATATACTCGGAGAAATATCAAGGAACATTGGCAAGCATATAGCAAGATCCTCTACTAAAAGTTCATATGATCGGCGCCCGCTTTGCCCTATTTTGTACATAGCTGGCTGATCTTCATAACGGCAACCTCTTGTCCTCGGTGTTAAACAATCTATCCTCACTTGCAATGTAAAGCCATTGCGTCTCTACCTTAGACAGCATACAATTTAGAGAGAACATACAAATGAATTATTCTCACTAAAATAAAAACATACTATAAAAACAAAATAAAAATGAAACCAAAAAAGAGTGGGAATTTCAAAATATTCTGATACCATTACCCAGAATTGGTTTGTGATCGGTCTTCACTTTTCTATATCGAGGGACCAAAACCATGAATACAGTCTAACTTCTCACGTATTTACACTAAATATATAAAATCTTCTAAAACCCTAAATTATAAAAAAATGACAAACTTCGAAATCTACATTCATTCCTCCAGGGGTCATAGTGTCTAAAACAAAAATCCATCTCATCTCTGTTTTAATAAATTTTTCAATCAAATTATCTCCTCGCCAGTTCCATTAAACTTTCTCTATTGCCCAAAATGTGATCCCTCTTGGGTTACATTATTATTATTATTATTCTTTATTTATAAAGCGCCAACATATTCCAGCATTGATGAGTGTGACGGAATGGGTATTGTCCGCCTGCGGGTGTGCTCCTATCTGCCCCTCCTTGTGCACTCACCGCCCGACCCGACTACCGAGTGGCACGGCACCCGGCGTCTCGAGCGGCCCGGAGTGACCCTGGGGAAGGGTTGGCGGGATACAGGGAGGGACCCCTGCAGCGACCAGCCCGACTACCGAGCGTCACGGCACTCGGCGTCTCGAGCGGCTGATCCACTGACCTTGGGAGAGATGGGACCGTCTGCTGGGTTAGCTGCCCTGGAGGGAAACGTTTTGGATGCGCGGCGTTTCGCTGTGTCGATGCGCGGACGAAGCGCCGCCACTCCGATGATGCGGAGTTCAGCGGTTCGTTGGGCTGATGCGTGGACGAAGCGCCGCCGCTCCGATTCGGGGATGCGGAGTTCAGTGGTTTCGGCGGTTCGTTGGGCCGATGCGCGGACGAAGCGCCGCCGCTCCGATTCGGGGATGCGGAGTTCAGTGGTTCCGGCGGTTCGTGTGACTGATGCGCGGACGAAGCGCCGCCGCTCCGATTCGGGGATCGGTACCTGGGCAATGGGGTGCACAGGAGACTGCGGGGAATCTCCTGTGGTGTAGGCTCAAGGAAGACACCAGGCGAAGCTGTATGTACAGGTTGAACTAACTTTTACTGAAAACTTCACATGTATTTATCAACATCATACAAAGACAAGACAATGGAATCCCTGCCCGCCCCCCATGGGTCTCATTGGCCCTTTCTCGAGTTGGGGACATTGGTCCCGATTCAGATTGGTCGTCCCCGAATCGGGGTGGTGCCGATTCGTTACCGGACATTCCAAATCGGCCATTTTACGATTCGGGCACTTTTCGATTCGACCACCTTTCGACCGGATCCAGCTCGGCCCCCATTTTGAGCCTGGAATCCCTTTGTTCTCTCCAGACCCACGAGGGGATGGGCAATGGCGACGGCCAGAATCATACAAGGGGTGTCTTACATACTTTACACGGTTATACATACAGGGAGCACTTTTATTACATCACGCAATAACAACCACATCTAATAAAGAAATCAAGGTGTTCCTATGGTGCAACGGCACTTAAGCGTCCACAGTAACCTAAACGCCATTGAAACTGTCCCTGGCTGAGAGTCCTGGCCTTTGCTGCCGAGCCTCTTGGGTCATTCCGTGACACTCTTCCCCCTCCCCAAGTCCGACGGACCCGGTTGGACCCTAACGGGTCATACCGGGGAAGTCGGTGCTCTCAGGTCTCCCGGTTCCCGGGCCGATTGCCGCGATAACCCATCAGCATTTCCATTCTGCGGCCCGGGCCGGTATTGTACAGTGAAATTGAACGGCTGGAGAGCGAGACTCCACCGAAACAGGCGGCCGTTTTCCCCCGCCACCTGGTTGAGCCACACCAGCGGGTTATGATCGGTCATCACGGTGAAGGACCGCCCGTAAACATAGGGCTGGATCTTCCGTAGGGCCCAGACCAAGGCCAGGCACTCTTTTTCCACTGCAGCATACCCCACCTCCCGCGGTAAAAGCTTACGGCTGATGAACGCCACCGGATGATCCCCCCCGTCGTCCCCCACTTGACTTAGCACGGCTCCCAGTCCGAACATCGAGGCGTCTGTATGGACGACAAATCGTTTATTATAGTTGGGAGCTGCCAGTAGGGGGGCTTGGGTCAAAGCGGCCTTCAGTTGTTGGAAGGCCTGTTCGCACTCCGGGGACCACAGGACTTGGCGGGGCAGGGATTTCTTTGTCAAGTCGGTCAGGGGCTTGGCCAGGTCACTGTAATGGGGCACAAACATTCTATAGTACACCGTGGTGCCCAAGAAGGCGAGGACCTGGGTCTTGGTCACAGGAGTGGGCCAGTCTAGGATGGCTTCCACCTTGGCGGGCTCTGGTCGTTGTATCCCACAACCCACCCGGTGGCCCAGGTGCTGCACTTCGGCCATATCCACCTTGCATTTCTCTGGCTTAAGGGTCAGGTTGGCGTCCCTAATCCGGTTTAAGACTACCCCTACGTGGTGAAGGTGTTCCTCCCAGGTCTGGCTGTAGATGGCTATGTCATCCAGGTATGCGCAAGCGAATCCCTGGAGGCCATCGAGGAGGCGATCGATTAACCGCTGAAAGGTAGCAGGGGCGTTCTTCATCCCGAACGGCATGACTCGAAATTGGTACAGACCGAACGGGGTGATGAAAGCCGACTTCGGGGTCGCCTCCTCGGCAAGGGGAATCTGCCAGTACCCCTTGCACAGATCGACCGTGGTCAGAAAATGACCCCGGGAGATCTGATCTAGCAGCTCGTCGACTCGGGGCATGGGGTAAGCGTCTGTGATGGTACAGTCGTTCAACCGCCGATAGTCGACACAGAACCTGGTGGTACCATCTTTCTTGGGGACCAGGACTACAGGCGACGCCCATGGACTGGCCGAAGGTTCGATGACCCCCAGCTCCAGCATCTCCCGGATCTCAGCCCGCATGGGTTCGCGGACAGCCTCCGGGAGTCGGTACGCGGGTTGCCGGAGGGGTCTCTGACCGGGGGTTTCTACCTGATGGATGGCCTGGCTGGTGTACCCAGGGAGGGCCGAGAAAATCCCCTGGTGGTCGTGGAGTAACTGCCTCACCTGCGCCTGCTTATCGGGCCCCAACTCCTCCCCCAGCTGTACCTGATCTACCCCTGAAGGCTGCTTGGTTATCCTGGGAAGTTCTATTAAGGGGAACGGTTCTGTCTCCTCGGTAGCTGGTGCACAGATGGCGTCCACCATCTCTGGGAGCTCATGGTAGGCCTTCAGCATGTTGACGTGGAACGTCCGCTGGATCCTGGTGTCTGCGCAGCTGACAACCACATAGGTGGTATCCCCCAGTTGGGTTACCACCCTGTAGGGGCCTTGCCAGGCCGCCTGCAGCTTGTTCTGTCGCTGCGGTTTCAACACCAGGACCTTCTGCCCCACGAGGAACGAGCGACTGCAAGCAGAGCGGTCGTACCACGTTTTATGCTGAGCCTGGGCCGTTTCCATGTTCCCTTGAACGAACCCCGCGAGTTCCGCCAGGCGTTCCCGGAGCTCCAAGACGTAACTCAGCACGGGGACCCCACCTTCCTCCGGTTCCCCCTCCCACTGAGCCCTAACTAAATCTAGGGGCCCCCTCACCTGGCGGCCATACAGTAATTCAAAGGGGGAATATCCGGTGGATTCCTGAGGAACCTCCCGATAGGCAAATAATAAGTGGGGCAAATATTTCTCCCAATCCTTTCCCTCGTACGCGAAGGCTCGGATGAGCTGCTTCAGGGTCCCATTAAACCGCTCGCACAGCCCGTTTGTCTGGGGGTGATATGGGGCACTGTGAAGCGCCTTGACACCACAGAGACGCCAGAGCTGCTGGGTTAGCTCAGCGGTGAACTGGGTACCCTGGTCGGACAGAATCTCCAGAGGGAACCCCACCCTCGTAAACACACGTAAGAGGGCGTCAGCTATGGTGTCGGCCCGGATGCTGGCCAAGGCCACAGCTTCGGGGTACCGGGTGGCATAGTCCACCACGGTGAGAATGTATTTCTTACCGGTGGCACTGGGGCGGGGCAAGGGGCCGATTATGTCGACCGCCACCCGACTAAAGGGTTCCTGTATGATGGGCATGGGGTGCAGTGGGGCTTTTGGGTGATCTCCGGTCTTCCCTACTTTCTGGCAGACCGGACAGGTGCGACAGTACTCGCGAGTATCCTCACTGAGGCGGGGCCAAAAGAATGCTCGAGCCAACCGGTGTCGAGTCTTCTTTTGCCCCAGATGACCGGCGAGGGGAATGTCGTGTGCCAGTCTTAAAAGTTCCTGTCTAGGGCCCTGGGGTACTATCATCTGCTTGTGCGGGACCTGCTGCTTTTTGGTCCCCTCCCTTGCGGTGTACCTGTATAAGAGCCCATCCTCCCACTCTATGCTATCGGTCCTACCGTCTCCCAGGCCCTGGCCGGCCTGGTCCTGGTATCGCTCTAGTGTGGGATCGGTCTGGGTCTGGTGTCGGAGCGTCTCAGGGGAGCCCCACGGGAGGGGGGGTCCGGTTGAGAGGGTGGAGTCGGGATTCGTCGGGGTTTGGGGGGTCGGGGGGGTTTTGGTTGGGATCTCACCTGGGTCCCGATCGGAGTGCCGTGGCTGTTGCGTTGACTTTGTTGCCGGGTGGTCACCGGAGCGGCTGCGTCTGTGGTGTAGGCGGAGACCAACCGTCCCAGGTCATTGCCGAGGAGAATTTCGGCCGGCAATCGGTCCAGTAAGCCCACCCTCACGACTCCCTCCCCGGAACCCCAATCTAAATGAACGCGGGCCGTCTCGAGTCAGAGTACCTTCCCCCCGGCCACACGAACCGCGACGGTGTGATTCAAACGGTCGTTCCCCTGGATCAGATGGGGTCGTACTAGGGTGATGGTAGCCCCGGAGTCCCAGAGACCCTCGGCGGCCCGCCCGTTGATCCACACGGCCTGACGGTGGTGTTGGCGATTGTCGGCCGAGGCAGCTTGCACCAGGTCGGCCTCGTGTAATCGTTCTCATTCTTCCTGGGAATCCGGCCACGGAGCTTCGGTGTTATAACAATGTGCTGCAGGCGGTGCTCTGGCGGGGGGTCGTGGCATGGCCGGTCGGTTGGGACAGTACTGACGGTAGTGCCCCTCCTGGTTGCATCCGTAGCAGCGGATGTTGGCCGCCGCATTGGGCCGGCTCGTTGGTCGTGTTGCAGGCCACCGGGCCGCCAGCTCGGGGAAAGGAGGAGCGGGTAGAGCGGATCGTGAAGGAAGAGGTCGCTCACCCCCGGCGACTTTCCTTGTATCGGTGTATTCATCCGCCCAGGCAGGCGCTTGCTGCACGGTCTGGGTTTTTTGTCCCGCACCCACTCACGTACTGCCGGGGGGTGTGCTCAAAGATCTGTTCGAGCAGCAGCAGCTGGGTAATGTCTTCCACCGACTGCGCTTTACTTCCTAGGAACCAAGTCCGCAGGTCCCATTGCAGCCGATGTGCCCACTCGACATGGGTAGCGCCATTGGGCCGGCGGGAGTTCCTGAACTTCACCCGGCTGGCTTCAGGGGTCACAGCAAACCGGCTCAGCAACGCTTGTTTGACATAGTCATAGTTGGTGGCCTCCTCGTCCGGTACAGTCCGATATGCCTCCGCTGCTCGACCGGTCAGTTTGCAAGCCAAAATCCTGACCCAAGCAGCGCGGTGTATCTCGTGAACCTGGCACAAACATTCGAAATCCTGGAGGAAGCTTTCTATCTCATCCTCTGTCTCGCTGAAGGTCTTGAACGCTTGAAAGGGCACTTTCCGGGCGGTTGATCGATCCGGGTGGGGACTGATGACTCGGTTGCTCTGCATCTCAGCCAGCCGTAGTTCGTGCCCCTTGTCCTGTTCCTCTTCCTGTCGGATCTCCTGTATCGCATTGTGGATGGCAGCCTCCAATGGGGCAGCTCCGAAGAGGGCGACCCGCTGCCGTACCTTTCGGTCGAAGGAACTTTCGGAGACCACTGCGGGGACAGGGACGGGGACGGGGTCGAGGACGGGGGGCGTCACCGTCGACGCGCCCACCTGGTCTAGTACCTGCAGCTCCTCAATCATGGTGTCTTTGCTTTTGGACCCGCAGGGCGTCCCTTTTGTAGATACTGTACCCAGCCATGGTGAGGGTCTTCTTGGGGGGTGCAGAGAGCATATCCCACAGTGTGACGGAATGGGTGTTGTCCACCTGCGGGTGTGCTCCTATCTGCCCCTCCTTGTGCACTCACCGCCCGACCCGACTACCGAGTGGCACGGCACCCGGCGTCTCGAGCGGCCCGGAGTGACCCTGGGGAAGGGTTGGCGGGATACAGGGAGGGACCCCTGCAGGGACCAGCCCGACTACAGAGCGTCACGGCACTCGGCGTCTCGAGCGGCTGATCCACTGACCTTGGGAGAGATGCGACCGTCTGCTGGGTTAGCTGCCCTGGAGGGAAACGTTTTGGATGCGCGGCGTTTCACTGTGTCGATGCGCGGACGAAGCGCCGCCGCTCCGATGATGCGGAGTTCAGCGGTTCGTTGGGCTGATGCGCGGACGAAGCGCCGCCGCTCCGATTCGGGGATGCGGAGTTCAGTGGTTCCGGCGGTTCGTTGGGCCGATGCGCGGACGAAGCGCCGCCGCTCCGATTCGGGGATGCGGAGTTCAGTGGTTCCGGCGGTTCGTGGGGCTGATGCGCGGACTAAGAGCCGCCGCTCCGATTCGGGGATCAGTACCTGGGCAATGGGGTGCACAGGAGACTGCGGGGAATCTCCTGTGGTGTAGGCTCAAGGAAGACACCAGGCGAAGCTGTATGTACAGGTTGAACCAACTTTTACTGAGAGCTTCACATGTATTTATCAACATCATACAAAGACAAGACAATGGAATCCCTGCCCGCCCCCCATGGGTCTCATTGGCCCTTTCTCGAGTTGGGGACATTGGTCCCGATTCAGATTGGTCGTCCCCGAATCGGGGTGGTGCCGATTCGTTACCGGACGTTCCGAATCGGCCATTTTACGATTCGGGCACTTTTCGATTCGACCACCTTACGACCGGATCCAGCTCGGCCCCCATTTTGAGCCTGGAATCCCTTTGTTCTCTCCAGACCCACGAGGGGATGGGCAATGGCGACGGCCAGAATCATACAAGGGGTGTCTTACATACTTTACACGGTTATACATACAGGGAACACTTTTATTACATCACGCAATAACAACCACATCTAATAAAGAAATCAAGGTGTTCCTATGGTGCAACGGCACTTAAGCGTCCACAGTAACCCAAACGCCATTGAAACTGTCCCTGGCTGAGAGTCCTGGCCTTTGCTGCCGAGCCTCTTGGGTCATTCCGTGACAATGAGTATCTCTGAAATGAGAAAAACAGAGATGAGATGGATTTTTGTTTTAGACACTATGACCCCTGGAGGAATGAATGTAGATTTCGAAGTTTGTCATTTTTTATAATTTAGGGTTTTAGAAGATTTTATATACTTAGTGTAAATACGTGAGAAGTTAGACTGTATTCATGGTTTTGGTCCCTCGATATAGAAAAGTGAAGACCGATCACAAACCAATTCTGGGAAATGGTATCAGAATATTTTGAAATTCCCACTCTTTTTTGGTTTCATTTTTATTTTTATTTTGTTTTTATAGTATGTTTTTATTTTAGTGAGAATAATTCATTTGTATGTTCTCTCTAAATTGTATGCTGTCTAAGGTAGAGACGCAATGGCTTTACATTGCAAGTGAGGATAGATTGTTTAACACCGAGGACAAGAGGTTGCCGTTATGAAGATCAGCCAGCTATGTACAAAATAGGGCAAAGCGGGCGCCGATCATATGAACTTTTAGTAGAGGATCTTGCTATATGCTTGCCAATGTTCCTTGATATTTCTCCGAGTATATGCCGTTATGTATTTGAAGTCCGAGGTTTAAGTGGCTGTATGCCGAAAACAAAAGCGGAACAGTAAACATCCGGCTTAATATCCGGAAACGGAAGTACGCCATACGGAAGTCGCACATGGAACGCAGATGAACCACACGCTAGACACACGCGATTCTGAATCAAATGAAGACGGACTATATAAGGGGAAAGATTTCTAGGGGTAATTTCGACTGAGGAAGCCTACAGCAGTAGGCGAAATGCGTCTCGAATCTATTTATTCCTTTTATTCTATTATGCTAATTTGGTGTAGTTTGCACCTTACAATAAATTATTTATGATATTTTTATTTTTGGTCCATATTCTTCCAAACGGAGGTGGGATCCAGCGGTCAACGAAAGGTCGAGGAGGGACCCCCTCACACAAGAGGTCCTAGGCACTTATACAGAGCCACTTTAATTAGAGGCTCTTTGGCACGTGAGTGTAATCTCTCCTTGTTTTTTTCGATTAATAATCCACAGAATTATACTATGTCTATTTTTGTTTCAAGATCATATATCGTTTGGTCTGAAGTTATTATCAAGGTTTGAAGAATAAGAAGGTCTTTTTCTGTTGATGGGAGGAGCCCCCCAGAAGAGGCTTAAAGGCATACATCTAGAGTCTTGTAGACTCCTTGTTTGTGAGTCAAATCTCCTATAATAGTTGGAAAACCCCAGAAACCTCTGTATGGCTTTGAGACCTTGAGGGAGAGGCCATTCTGAGATGGCCGTGAGTTTGGAAGGATCCATCTCAAAACCTTCTGGAGTGATAATGTACCCAAGAAATTTTACAGTAGTAATGTCGAATAAACACTTCTCCAGTTTGCAATAAAGACCATTGTCCAGTAATTTTGCTAATACCTGTCTGACATGTTCATGGTGGGTTTTCAGATCTGGAGAGTAAATCAATATATCGTCTAGGTATACTATAACAAAGGATTGCAAGAAATCTCTGAGCACATCATTAATAAAATCTTGGAATACAGCTGGAGCATTACAAAGACCGAAAGGCAAGACCAGATATTCATAATTCCCACTCCTGGTGTTAAATGCTGTTTTCCATTCATGCCCATCTTTTATACATATCAGGTTGTAAGCCCCTCTTAAATCTAGTTTTGTGTATACTGCTGATCCCCTTAACCTGTCAAACAGTTCTGATATGAGAGGAATAGGGTACACGTTCTTGATGGTGATCTTGTTAAGCCCCCTATAATCGATACACGGGCGTAAATCTCCTTTTTTAGACACAAAAAAGAACCCAGCCCCTGCTGGAGAAGAGGAACGTCGGATAAAACCTCTTTCCAAATTCTCCTTTGTGTACTCTTCCATGATTTGGTTCTCCTTTATGGATAGAGGATATACTTTGCCTCGAGGAGGCATGGTACCTGGATGAATATCTATGACGCAATCATACGGTCTATGCGGAGGTAGTTTCTCTGCCTCTCTTTTATCAAATACAGCCCTGAGGTCGACATACTGGTCAGGAACCTCTGTAGACAATGGAGGAGCTGTAGGTGTGTTCAGGGCACCAATATGTTGAATGGGTATTAAACAAGTCCCAAAACAAGCAGGACTCCAAGACAGTATCTCTCCCTTAGCCCAATCAATAACAGGATTATGTTCCACCAACCAAGGGAAACCAAGCACAACAGGATTGGAAGGTGAACAGATAACCTGAAATATGATCTCTTCTTTATGTAAGAGACCAGTGGTAAGAACCACTGTAACCATATCATGAGTAATCCTAGGGCAGGATAACGGTCTGCCGTCTATGGCTTTGATGGCTAAGGGTGTCTCTCTTACAACCAGAGGGAGAGAAATGGAAGAAGCGTATTCAACATCGAAAAAGTCACCAGCAGCCCCAGAAACAACAAAAGCGGTAGTATGCGTGGTCTTGGTCTCCCAAGCCACGGATACTGGTAACATAAGTTTAGTGTCTTTGTGTCACGTGCCACGCCGCCGCCGGCGGAAGAAAGGCAGATCTGGTGCTGCACCATCCTGATTTCCCCAGGCAGCACCCTTCAAGCCCTGTCTTGCTGGAATTTGCTTCCAGAGACTCACACTTGCAGGATCAGCAGGTGCACCTAATGAGGACCTGCAGTGACTATTTAGCAGAGGCACGCCTGTCCCAGGATGCTTCTGCATTTTGCTTGCAAAGTGCCAACGCTCCCAGTCTGACCTCAAGCCTGTCCAGAAGCTCCATAGCTGATCTGACATCTGTGTACCGAACCCCTGGCTTTCCCCCTGGACTCTGCATTCTGGATCATCCCTACTGGTATTGTGCCTCGAGACCCCTTTATTACACCTGTTCCAAGACTTCCCTTCTGCACTCCCCAACCAGAGACTTTCCAGCATTGCTTCTCCATGTTTATTGTTTTCCTTTAATAAATCCCCATTTGATTTGCAACATATCAAGTATTTCTTGTGTATCACTTGCATCCTGGGCTTGCAACCTCGACCCTGTAGCATTACACGTGACATATAATGCAGAAGCCTACCAGCGAGCCCGCAGTGATACCGGTCATGAAACAGTTAATTAAGGAAACCTTCCAGGAACTGTTTAACCATTTAATGGACATTCTGAATAATCTGCTGCAGAGGATGTGGGGCCCATCTCCTAAGATGTGTTCTCCTGGAGCCAAAATGGCTCATGGCCCCTTATCTGCAGAGGAGCGCACCAGGCGGTACAAAGCCGATCTCTGCCTGTACTGTGGACAAGATGGACATTTTTTGCCGGTCTGCCCAATAACACCACCATAAAAGATTTTTGCAAAGAAATCTCCCACAGCAAAAACCGCTCCAAGATCTGGTCCCCTGGCTAAACAGGCACCTGTATCCAAGCCAGTTGTCAGAAAGCCAGCTAGTAAAAAACAATTGCCTTCCAAACCCAGAGGGGCTTTGCCATCCAAGCCCCCCATTTCTAAGCCACTTGCTGTTTTTCCATATATCAAGTCTGAAGTAGCCAAATCAGAAGAAAACGGTTTGGTGGAACCCATGGAGGTAGAGCCTGCCGCAGAGGAGGATCCGGTAACCTATATGGAAACAGCCCCCACTGACTACATGGAAGCTGACTTGCCTGAACCTATGGATGATGTTACAGAGTCCTGGTGTAACCTCCACTTATAACTGGCATATCCTCGCCTCCACTGTTGCTCTAGCACCGGAATCATCTCTCAGCAGTACCAGCCAAGCAAAGTCCGTTCAACGTTCTCTGGGTCATGGTACTGCTGCAACTCGTGTTTCTGACCCAGTTTCCCCCACTGACACAAAGGGGGTTGTGCCAGAAGACCCTGAGATACCCGCTGCCCAAGCTGGAGTGCCAGCAATTATGCCAGATTCCAGAACCAAGCCCACTACTCCCAGCCAGCACATTCTGAAAATCAATTCTCCTGCACAAGACAAAATGCCTGCAAATTCCAGGAAGGCGACCAAGCTCCCTCAGGGCTCTCTGGGTTGCAGTGCCACCGATGCCAAGGCCACTGACCCGGCTCCCTCCACCGTCTCAAAGGAGGTCGAGCAAGGAGACCCTAGGGCTCCCATTTGGAAAAATGGAGTGCCAGCCCAGGAAGTTGCCAATCCATCTGTGAAATCTCCACAGATTCTTACAGTCATCAACACCCTTGCTGCTCAAGTTGGCACCTTTACCAGAATAAGAGAGAGCATCAAAGTTAACCACGAGGCCTTACAGTCCCAGGTGCAGGAGATCCAGGCCTATGTCCAAGCGCCGGCTGAGAGCATCACCGACCCACAATCCATGGCAGAGCTACTCCCTGCTGCTAATTTTAGATTCAGATGGCGAACCATCTCTCCAGACAGCACGGCATAGCCAAGGGCCACCTGGTCGAGGAAGGTCATACCTGGGAACCACAAGTTCTATGCCGGCTGCTAATCCAGCCACTTACCGGTGTGCATCTGTCACTCCTAGGAGGGTTCCTGGAGTATCCAAAGTGGACTTTCCAATTCCCCATACCAGGAACGTGAAGTCCAAGCCTGGTTTCGTGACTCCTGTACCGGACCCCACTACCGGCAGAAGCACCACTAATAGGAAGGTAACCCAGCTCCCTCAGGGCTCTCCGGGTCACTGTGCCATAGCCTCCGATACCCCTTACCCGGTTCCCTCCTTATTCATGGAGGTTGAACCAGGAAGCCACGATGTACCCAATCCCGGCCAACCGCCTCTGGGTAAGAGCATGGTTATTGAAGACCACCGTAAGATTGACTCATTGCTATCAGGTTGTGTCCTTGCCTCTAACGGGACTTTGGTGCGTAAAGAGGATCTTGAGAGATTTGAGGAGGTCCTGCTGCAAAGGAAGGCTGCAGATGTACCTGCAGAATCAATTTTGGCATTAACCACTGCAGCGCCTATCACTCTCAGCCAGCAATCAGCTCCTCACTACCAACCAGAGCTGGACTTTATTCCCCCGGAATCCAGTGAGGAGGAAGCTGTTGACCCTGCTACCAAAGAGCCTGCATATGGACAGACAACCTATACTGTCACGGCACTGGACCGTACTGAAGTTCAGCAACTTTTAGAGCCATTCCATTCCCTCACCTCTGAGGGGACAGTTATAAAGGTAGAAGACCTCCCCGCTTATGAAGCAACCTTAGACACCCGGGAGTGTTCTTTGAGGGGGCAACTGTCACATGCCACGCCGCTGCCGGCGGAAGAAAGGCAGATCTGGTGCTGCACCATCCTGATTTCCCCAGGCAGCACCCTTCAAGCCCTGTCTTACTGGAATTTGCTTCGAGACTCACACTTGCAGGATCAGCAGGTGCACCTAATGAGGACCTGCAGTGACTATTTAGCAGAGGCACGCCTGTCCCAGGATGCTTCTGCATTTTGCTTGCAAAGTGCCAACACTCCCAGTCTGACCTCAAGCCTGTCCAGAAGCTCCATAGCTGATCTGACATTTGTGTACTGAACCCCTGGCTTTCCCCCTGTACTCTGCATTCTGGATCATCCTTAGTGGTATTGTGCCTCGAGACCCCTTTATTACACCTGTCACGGAATGGCCCAGCACCCTCAGCCAGGGGCGGTGCGCACAGACATTGATTGGCCATGAACAGTGAGGTGCAGTGGCACGCACCTAGTTTTGCAAGTACTTTTATTTAGATGTGATATGTGTGGTGTAATAAGTGTCCCCGTTGGTTTATTGCGAAATGTATTTTCCCTTTGTTTGCCTTGCCCGCCGCCATTTTCCGATCACCTTGTGGCGCAGTTCAGATTCTTCGATTCTGAAAATGGCCGATTCGAACCATCCGGTTCGAATCGTTAAAATGGCCGATTCGGACCATCCGGTCCGAATCGGCGACTCCCCGATCTGTAAGGGCCAATGGGTCCTGGAGGGCGGGCAGGGATTCCCATTGTATGATAATTTGTGAAAAGTTAATAAATGCTCGAACTGTAAATAATAAAGCCAGATTTAGCAGTGCATCCAGCCTCGTCTGATGTGGTACTTCTCCGCCGTACTTTTCATTCTGAGAATCCCTCGAGGTCTCAGGGTGCGGTGTTCCAGACGATCCGAACCGAATCGAGCGCTCTGTATCTGCATCGAGTACCAGAGCAGAGGCGCAGCGGATGAGATTCGGTTCACAGCCTATCTGACGAGGATCCGATCCGAAGGAAGCGGCCGTGTACCGCGCTTCGGTATTGCGAGGAGTTGCGGTAAGAACCGAATTCCTTGCCGATCCCGCCCAATCCGAAACTCCATCCACTCCCGATCCGATCCTCCATCCATCCCCGATCCGAAAAGTCCTTCACCGGAGATACGAAGATTCACCCGCCCCAGGATCGGAAACGTTTCCCGCATAAGATCCGAAACGTTTCCCACATAAGATCCGAACATTTCTCCGCGGCTGCCAGATCCGATCCCCACGAACGTCCCACACCCACAAGGTCAGTAAACCAGCTGCTCGGGACGCTGAGTGCCGTATGGCTCAGTGGTCGGGCTGGTTCTAGGCAGGGGTCCCCTCCACCGCCCGCTAACTCCATCCCGGGGTCACGCCAGGCCGCACGAGACGCCGAGTGTGAGTCACTCGGTAGTCGGGCCAGCGGTAAGCGACGGGGTCACGCAGATAGAGCACACCCGCAGGCGGAACAACATCCCATTCCGTCATACTGGTGGCAGCGGTGGGATAGCTCTCTGCAGGCCCTAGGGGGACCCTCATCATGACCGGGTATAGTGCCTACAAGCGGGACGTCCTGCGAAGCACTGTTGCAGTACGGGTGGCGGGGGGAAAGGTGCTTCGGCTCGAGACGGCCCGGATTCACCTGGACTGGGGAAACGGGGAGAGGGAGGTGAGGGTGGGGTTGTTGAGGCAACTGCCGGCCGAGGTGCTCCTGGGTAACGACCTGGGACAGCTCATTTCCGCTTACTCCACAGATGCAGCTACCCCGGTAACCACTAGGCAACAGAGCCAACGCCACGGCAGGGGCACTCCGAACGGGACCCAGGTGAGATCTCGACCAAAACCATTCCGACCTCCCAAACCTCCCAAACTGCCCCGACCGCCCAGACCGCCATCCCCTCCTCTACCCCGACGGGACCCGACCCTTCCCCTCCCACCTGACCTCCCGTCCCCGTGGAGTACCCCGGAGACGCTTCGCCACCAGACCCAGACCGACCCCACACTGCAGGGCTACCGGGACCGAGCCGGTCAGGGCCTGGACGACAAGAGGAAGGACAAGGTAGAGTGGGAGGATGGGCTGCTGTACCGGTACACTGTGAGGGAGGGGGCCAGGAAGAAGCAGGTCCCGCAGAAGCAGTTGGTGGTGCCTCAGGGCCCTAGGCAGGAGCTTCTGCGCTTGGCCCATGACATCCCCCTTGCGGGTCACTTAGGCCAGACGAAAACCCGGCACAGGTTGGCGCGCGCGTTTTTCTGGCCCCGCCTCAGCGAAGACACCCGCGACTATTGCCGCACCTGCCCAGTTTGCCAAAAAACTGGGAAGGCCGGGGATCACCCAAAAGCGCCTCTGCACCCCATGCCCATCATTCAGGAGCCCTTTAGCCGGGTGGCGGTCGACATCATTGGGCCGTTGCCGCGGCCCAGTGCCACCGGTAAAAGGTACATCCTTACCGTAGTGGATTATGCCACCCGGTACCCCGAAGCGGTGGCCTTGGCCAACATTCAGGCGGACACCGTGGCGGACGCGCTCCTCCGGGTGTTCACGAGGGTGGGGTTTCCCCGAGAAATCCTATCCGATCAGGGTACCCAGTTCACCGCTGAGCTCACCCAACAGCTTTGGCGTCTCTGTGGTGTTAGGGCGCTGCACAGCGCCCCGTGTCACCCTCAGACCAATGGGCTGTGCGAGCAGTTTAATGGGACCCTGAAGCAGCTCATTCGGGCCTCTGTGCACGAGAACAGGGATTGGGAGAAGTATCTTCCCCACCTGCTGTTCGCCTACCGGGAGGTTCCGCAGGAATCCACCGGTTACTCCCCTTTTGAGCTGCTGTATGGGCGCCAGGTGCGAGGACCCCTGGATTTGGTTAGGGCCCAGTGGGAGGGGGTACAGGAGGAAGATGGGGTTCCTGTGCTGGAGTACGTCTTGAAGCTCCGGGAGCGCTTGGCGGAACTCGCGGGGTTCGTGCAGGAGAACATGGAAACGGCCCAAGCTCAGCAGAAGGCGTGGTACGATCGCGCTGCGTGCAGTCGCTCGTTCTGCGTGGGGCAGAAGGTTCTGGTGTTGAAACCACAGCGGCAGAACAAGCTGCAGGCGGCCTGGCAAGGTCCCTACAAGGTGGTAACCCAGCTGGGGGATACCACCTATGTGGTTGTCAGCTGCGCAGACACCAGAATCCAGCGGACGTTCCACGTCAATATGCTGAAGGCCTCCATGAGCGGCCGGAGACGGTGGACGCCATATGCGCGCCGGCCGCCGAGGAGACGGAACCGTTTCCGTTGGAAGAACTTCCGGGGATAGCCAAGCAGCCTTCCGGGGTGGATCAGGTGCAGCTGGGGGAGGAGTTGGGACCCGAGAAGCAGGCGCAGGCGCGGCAGCTGCTTCTCGCCTACCCGGGGGTGTTCTCGGTTCTCCCGGGGTACACGGACCAGGCCGTCCATCAGGTGGACACGCCCGGTCAGAGACCCCTTCGGCAACCTGCATACCGGCTCCCGGAAGCGGTCCGCGAGTCTATGCGGGCCGAGATCCGGGAGATGCTGGAGCTGGGGGTCATTGAACCGTCGGTCCGAATCGGCGACTCCCCGATCTGTAAGGGCCAATGGGTCCTGGGAGGGCGGGCAAGGATTCCCATTGTATGATAATTTGTGAAAAGTTAATAAATGCTCGAACTGTAAATAATAAAGCCAGATTTAGCAGTGCATCCAGCCTCGTCTGATGTGGTTACTTCTCCGCCGTACTTTTCATTCTGAGAATCCCTCGAGGTCTCAGGGTGCGGTGTTCCAGACGATCCGAACCGAATCGAGCGCTCTGTATCTGCATCGAGTATCAGAGCAGAGGCGCAGCGGATGAGATTCGGTTCACAGCCTATCTGACGAGGATCCGATCCGAAGGAAGCGGCCGTGTACCGCGCTTCGGTATTGCGAGGAGTTGCGGTAAGAACCGAATTCCTTGCCGATCCCGCCCAATCCGAAACTCCATCCACTCCCGATCCGATCCTCCATCCATCCCCGATCCGAAAAGTCCTTCACCGGAGATACGAAGATTCACCCGCCCCAGGATCGGAAACGTTTCCCGCATAAGATCCGAAACGTTTCCCACATAAGATCCGAACATTTCTCCGCCGGCTGCCAGATCCGATCCCCACGAACGTCCCACACCCACAAGGTCAGTAAACCAGCTGCTCGGGACGCTGAGTGCCGTATGGCTCAGTGGTCGGGCTGGTTCTAGGCAGGGGTCCCCTCCACCGCCCGCTAACTCCATCCCGGGGTCACGCCAGGCCGCACGAGACGCCGAGTGTGCGTCACTCGGTAGTCGGGCCAGCGGTAAGCGACGGGGTCACGCAGATAGAGCACACCCGCAGGCGGAACAACATCCCATTCCGTCATAACACCTGTTCCTAGACTTCCCTTCTGCACTCCCCAACCAGAGACTTTCCAGTATTGCTTCTCCATGTTTATTGTTTTCCTTTAATAAATCCCCATTTGATTTGCAACATATCAAGTATTTCTTGTGTATCACTTGCACCCTGGGCTTGCAACCTCGACCCTGTGGCATTACATGTGACACTTTGACAGGAGACATGCACGTCACACCCAAGGCCTGTCTCCTCAGCTGCCTTAGGTGCGGTAGTTTTCTGACTTATCATGCATTCTAGGGCGAGTGGGACATTGAAATCATAAATGTCCTTCTAAACCACAATACAGGCACAATCCCTCACGAAAACGCCTTGTTCTCTCTTCCTCTGTAAGCCTAGTATGGCCTAGTTGCATAGGCTCAGAGGGAGGAGATAACGCTCTTGGTGGTGCCTGAAAGACAGGGGCCAACCTTGGTAACGGTCTCTTAGGTTTCTCTCGGAGTTCTTCTGTCCCTTATCTGATCATCCAGATCTATACAATAATCAATGAGTTCACTCAACACCGCAGGTAATTTACGAGGAGCAAAATTCATGCATCACTGACTCTGATAACCCCTCCATAAAAGCCAGAACCAGAGCCTCATTAGTCCAGTTCACATCAGAAACCAACGTTTTAAATTCTATAGCATAATCAGACACAGTCCTGTTCCCTTGACGTATGCGGAACAAGGATTTGCCAGCTACCTTGGCCTTTCTGGTAGGATTAAACGTACATTTTAACTCGGCTATGAATTCTTTATAATCCCGTATGATAGGCTTCTCTGCCTCCCATAACGGATTCGCCCATGTCAACACTCTGCCAGACAGATGATTAATAATGAACCCCACTTTGGCAATGTCAGTGATAAACATTTGTGGATTTAATTTAAAATGAATATCCACATGGACCAAAAATCCCCGGCACTCTGAGGGAGTACCGTCAAACCTCATAGGAGCGGTCATGTGTACCTGGGATGTCTGAACAACAGGGGACACAGGTATAGCAGGCGGAGGTGCAACCCCAGCTGGTTCCAGGTGAGCCGTACGAGTCAGGATAGTTTGTAAGGCGAGAGCAAACTGATCCATCCTATGATCCTGCTCGTCCTGTCTGGATACAAAGTTACTCAAATGCTGTGTTAAGTCTGCGGGAACCATTTGGCCAGATCGTAAGATCACGATTCCCAGATCCCACCACGCAGTCCTTAAAGCCCAACACTCCACAGAGCCCAAAAGCTACCAACAGGGTAGCCGTAGAAGAATCCCTAACTGTCTGGTCCTTAGAATTGGCCAGGTATACTAGCTAGACAGAAAGGGTTAATCAAAGACGATGTCGTAATACAAAACCAGGTCAGCAACACGGGGGTAGTCAGACGAGCCAGAGTCAGGAATACAGAGAATAGAATAGTCAAATGGAATAGCCGGGTCGATATCAGTGCAGGAGCGTAGTACAAGAAAATAGTCTAGGGCAACGGAAGGCAGAATAGTCAGAAAACAAGCAGAGGTCAATAACAGGTTAAATCACAATAGAATTCAGGTTCAAGGAGCTCAGGTATGGATAACCACGATCTGGCACTGCTGAGAAGTAACAGAGTTTTTAAAGACCTTCACCAGACCGCGCCCCCCTCTCAAGCCGCTCCTCATGCAGCCACCTCCCTGCCTGTCTCCATTTAAACCGGGCGTTGGTCAGCGAACAGCATCAGACATGCTGCCCTCAAGCACACAGGAGAGGCTGGAAGCCCCCAACGTTACAGTACCCCCCTCTCCACGGGAGGCCACCGGACAACCAAAAGGACAAGGGGCAGGACGACCACCAGGGCGAGTGACAGGACGACCACCAGGGCGAGTGACAGGACGACCACCAGGGCGATCGGAGTGCGAGGCAAGGAACGCCCTGACCAACCTTGCTGCCCTCAAGCACACAGGAGAGGCTGGAAGCCCCCAACGTTATGTCACGTTCCCACGTTCCAACCCTGTCTCCCTGCCCTCTGTATTCCTTATGTCTGTGTTTCCCTGTGCTGCTTTCCCTGACATGCAGCTCAGGGGTTAAGTTTATTGCTCGTTGAGCTTCTGCTGGTGATATAGGCTGATTACTCCCCTATTTAAAGCCTTGGGCCCATATCACCATGCTCTTGCATCCTGGTTCACTTCAGCTACAGATTTGTTCCTGAGAGCTCCCTGTTATTCTATCCTAGTGCTTTCTCAGTGTTTCCCCCTTGTCTGAGTTCTAGGTTTCTGATTGACTTCCTGGTATTGACCCTCTGGCCTGGCTGACGGATTTTCTCTGGTGCTATATCCCCGCTTTGGCTCAAGGTATACGTTTTGGTATTGACCCCTGGCTTATTTATTGACCACTCTTCTGGATATCCCTAGCTGTTCTGTGCTTATCGTATTATATGTTGTGTATCCCTGTAGACCACGGCTTTAGTATATTGTAGTCCTGCCCTGCAAGTTGTTGAGTATAACTCCTTCAGGTGTCTGTGTTTTCCCAGGACTCTGCACGGCTACAAGGTAACCTTTTTCTATTAGTGCAGATTCGGCCACTCTAAGGACCGATCTATCAGTATAGGGCTCCTTTGGTATTTAGCCGTGCAGAGGTCTCCAGTGTCTACTGTGGTTTATTTACTTTTCCTGATCGTTGTGTCACGCATCTCTGCGTATAGCGGCTTTTCCTCTTACCTGGGCCCTACTTGGCGCATGCCAGGTACCGCCATTGTGGCTGATCGTGACATAATGCAAGAGCCAACCATAAAGCCTGCAGAGTTGCGTAAGTTGTTTGAATCCATGCTGCACCTGTTTGATGATTTCATTCTAAGTGGAAGGGGTTAATGGACACAGCTTTTTCTCCCTTCTAATGATCAAGCTGTTCTAGAAAGCAGGGTACGTGGTCCGCTTTCCCCTGAGGAAATGAATAGAAGGCGAACTGACAAGCTCTGTTTCTATGTGCCAGTTCATTGCATTTTATATCATGGTGCCCACTCAAGCCAGTGCGCGCAGAGGCTGGCAAGATGCCAGTGCGCGCTGAGGCTGGCAAGATGCCAGTGCGCGCTGAGGCTGGCAAGATGCCAGTGCGCACTGAGGCTGGCAAGATGCCAGTGCGTGCTGAGGCTGGCAAGATGCCCGCTGCGCCCACGACCCACAGTCGGGTCACCAAAGCCAGGTCCCATTATAAATCCAAAGTAATCAGACCCCTTGTACCGTCCAGGTTTAGGAGAGCCCTTCCTAGGGCAACCAGACCTGTGGAGGGGGCAACTGATGTTAATAACATTGCTGAATATTCCAACGATGGGTCAGATGGTGCCAGGCCCCGTACTGGGTCAGATGGTATCAGTCCCTGTCATGTATCCAAGGTCAGACCCCCTTTACCGTCCAGGCCTAGGAGAGCCCTTCCAGGGGTAACCAGGTCTGTGGAGGGGGTAACTAACATCTCAGACCCAGTCGAGTATTCCCCTTCTTCTGATCCCGAGGCACAAATGGACTTTGACTCCCTGGCCGAGAAGGAGTCAAAGGATGAAACCATGGAGGTTATTCCCATTAATGCCTCTCGTATGTGGCCTCGCCAAACGGCCAGACACCCTAAGGGTGGTCCAGGGCGTAAGATTGTTACAGGCTGTATTACCTGCGGTGCTGTACGCTTATCAGCATTACCCACCGCACTCATAGTGCCAGGTTGGCAAGGCCGCTATTATGGGGTCTGGCGATGGGATCACAACCAAGGAGTTGGTGGGGAAACCGCAATCGTTGCCTTTTCTGGCAGTGAAGTTGTCACACCTGGGCTGGCAAGCTTCCAGTTAAATCAGTCCCAAGCTGTGTGTCAGCGGTGCCAATCCCAAGCTGTGTGTCAGCGGTGCCAGTCCCAAGCTCTGTGCCAGTCCCAAGCGGTGTGTCAGCGGTGCCAGAAACCCAGTCAAGATGTGTGTCAGCAGTGCCAGAGCTACATTGCAACACCACTGTACCCATGCCCCACAGAAAGTCCGAGGTTTCCAAACCTCATGGTAAGGCACAGGTAGGCGAGCCTACTCCCACTGTGACCGTGTCGTGTGGGGGGGGGGTCACCAGTTCTAGATCTCGTTCAAGGAGAAGACGGGAAAAGGTGTCTAACCCTAGTCCCACTGAGTCTATGTCCAGTATAACTGATGCCAAGATCCTACCCCGTCATGTCCCTGAGGGCTATGTAGCAGTCGCCCTTTGGACTGGTGTTCAGGAAGGACACTGGTTGCCATTCAAAAGAACCCTCATAGACGGGGGCGTCTTTGTGGAGGAGGATGACGAACTCTGAGTGGACCTCAAAGGGACTTTGGTGACTGGCTTGTTCGGATCTGGTTTCCTGATTTCTGTCAGTCATGTTTGTTGTTTTAGGTGCCTTGAGGTCACCTTTTTTGGAGGCGGCTACGTCACGTTCCCACGTTCCAACCCTGTCTCCCTGCCCTCTGTATTCCTTATGTCGTGTTCCAGTTATGACGGAATGGAGATGTTGTTCCGCCTGCGGGTGTGCTCAATCTGCGTGACCCCTTCGCTTACCGCTGGCCCGACTACCGAGTGACGCGCACTCGGCGTCTCGTGCGGCCTGGCGTGACCCTGGGAAGGGTTAGCGGGCGGTGGAGGGGACCCCTGCCTAGAACCAGCCCGACCACTGGCCATACGGCACTCAGCGTCCCGAGCAGCTGGTTCACTGACCTTGCGGATGTGGGACGTCCGTGGAGATCGGTTCTGCCGCGGAGGAATATTCGTATCGGATGTGGGAAACGTTTCGGATCTTGCGGGAAACGTTTCCGATCGCGGTGCGGGTAACTCTTCGGATCTCGATGGAAGACTCTTCGGATCGGATCGGAGCTGAAGGAACTTCGGATCTAGCAGGAAGGGCGAGGGATTCGGATCTTCCCGCAATCCCTCGCAATACCGTAGCGCGGTACGCGGCCGCGCCCTTCGGTTCGGATCTCCGACTCTCTGAGAACCGAATCTTCATGCGCTGCGCCTCTGCCCTGCTACACGATGCAGGCACAGAGCGCTCGCTTCGGTTCGTACCTGGATGGACACCGTACTCTGAGATCGCGAGGGACTCTCAGATACGAAAATACGGTGGAGAATAAAGTCACACCAGTCAAAGCTGAATGCACTGCAGAATCTGCCTTTATTGTTTACAGTCCAAGCATTTATTACCTCTGCACACAATTAGAATACAATGGGACTCCTTGCCCGCCTCCCAGGACCCATTGGCCCTTGGCCTTCAGGGAGTCGCCAATTCGGACCGGATGGTCCGAATCGGCCATTTTACGATTCGAACCGGATGGTTCGAATCGGCCATTTTCCGAAACGAGAATTCCAACTGCGCCACAAGGATCGGAAAATTGGCGGCGAGCAAGGCAACAAAGGGGAAAAATACATTACGCAATAAATCAACGGGGACACTTTATTACACCACAACAATCACATCTAATAAAAGTACTTGTAAAACTGGGTGCGTGCCACCGCACCCGAGTGTCCATAGCCACCACTGTCACTGCACCGCCCCTGGCTGAGGGTGCTGGGCCATTCCGTGACACTCCTCCCCCTCCCCCAGTTCGACGCACCTGGTCTGACCCCACGGGTCATACCGGGGAAGTCGGCGCTCCCAGGCCATAGTCCGTCTGGGGAGGCCGAGTCACCAGGCCTCTCCATTTGGCCTTGCGGCCGTGCCAGCTTGGTCGGGCCCCACGTCCTCACGGTTACCCCGGCTGGGCAAAGGTACATACATCTGGGCCGGAGTACCCCCTGTGTCCCCCCAGGGTTGTCGCTCACCTGGGAACCCGGGTGCCAACTGCACACGCCCCAGGTGCCCAAGTCAGCCGTGGAACAGAACCGTGTCTGCGTGAGGCCCCGAGCCAAGGGTTGCAAAAATGGGCAGAGGCCAGCGGCGCTCTGCCCCGTTGCCAGCTCCTCCACTGGATGGCCAGGTACGGACACGGCAACCGAAGGAGCACCTCGAGCCAGACCTGGCTGCTCTTCCTGGTGGCCGACGAGGGGGACCAGGGAATGCAACCGCGGTCGCACGGGGTCATCCTCGCTCTGCCCCTCGAGGCAAGTTAGAGAAACGGGCAGAGGCCAGTGGCGCTCTGCCCTGGTGCCAGCTCTTCCGCTGGGTGGGGATCTCCTTGCAAAGGATGGTTTTTCTTTCCCCGGGACCGTCACTGGCTGCGCACAACCCAGCCCGGGGAAACCATCTGTCTGCTCCACCTGGCAGACTGTGGGTGGTGGGCAGAGGCCAGCGGCACTCTGCCCGTGGCCAGCTCTTCAGCTGCGCGAGAATCTCCTTGCGGAGGATGGTTGCTTCACCCCCCGGGGGAACAATGGTTGGGCACAACCCATCCCGGGGGAACCATCTGTCTGCTCCACCTGGCAGACTGTCAGCAGGGGCAGAGGCCAGCGACGCTCTGCCCCGTGGCCAGCTCTTCCGCTGGTTGGCAATCTCCTTGTGGCGGGATGGTCTCTTCACCCCCGGGGCAATCAGTGGTTGCGCGCAACCCATCCCGGGGAAACCATCCGTCTGCTCCTCCTGGCAGACGTTGAGTAGTGGGCAGAGGCCAGCGGCACTCTGCCCCGTAGCCAGCTCTTCCGCTGGGTGGAGATCTCCTTGGGGAAGGATGGTCACTTCACCCCCCGGGGCAAACAATGGTTGCGCACAACCCATCCCGGGGGAACCATCCGTCTGCTCCTCCTGGCAGACTTTGAGTAGTGGGCAGAGACCAGCGGCGCTCTGCCCCGTAGCCAGCTCTTCTGCTGGTTGGAGATCTCCTTGGGGAAGGATGGTCTCTTCACCCCCCGGGGCAAACAATGGTTGCGCACAACCCATCCCGGGGAGACCATCCGTCTCCTCTCCCCGCTGGACCCGTGGCCTCGGCCACCCTGTCCTCTTGCGGGGTAGCAGGGGGTAACTTCCTCAGTCGAAACCCCCACGGGCACCCATGGGTCCGCCTCGGCCTCCCATAGGTCCCAAACCTGGGGACTGTCGACTTCCTCCGCCGACCCGTCCCACCACGGGGAGCTCAGGCTCGACTGCGGAACGCCGTCCAACAGTCTCCGATAAGCCACCTCGAGCTCCCACTCTCGCTCTGCTAGGGACTCCAGCTCCTCAAACACCGAGTCCCTGCTGTCTGACGGGATCTCCAGTTCCCGTCGCTCCAGGATGTCTTCCATCCGCTCCTCGGTCTCCTCTCCAAACTCGGGGTCGGCGGCCATGCCCTCGTAGAGCAGCCCCGTACCTCCGTAGCGAGGCCCTGCAGTGGAACTGCCTCAATAGGGCGCACTGTCGGAGCGGCGGTTAGCCACCGGAGCGCGCGGTACGCGGCGTCCAGTGCGATCTCCTCCTGCACCAGGCTCCGGAGCTCGGCCTCCCACTCCTCTGGGGCCCGACCTTGCAGGAACGCTGCTCGCACATCGTACTGCACCGATGGACGACAGCGTCGGAGGGAATGTACACATCATGGCAGTCCCGCTCATGGTCCAGGGCCTCGTACCACAGTTCCTCTGTGGACCTCTGGTCCTGCTCCAGGCCCTCCTGCAGCTCTCTTGCCAACACGACCTTCATGTCGGCGAAGGTGCCAGCACAGGAGCACCGCTCCTCAACGGGGAATGTGGCGTCCTCAGATGCAGCTCCAGGCGGGCTGTGAGTCTTCATCCGAGGGTCGCGGGGATATAGTGACGTCCTCAGTACAGGCTCCAGGCGAGCTGAGAGTCCCGCAAGCGTAGTCACTGGGGTTTGCAGATTCCCCAGGTGAAGCTCCAGTCGAGCTGTGAGCCTCGACCCAGGGTTCCACAGGGTAGGGTTCGGGTCAACATATTCAGTCTCTGCTCCGCGGAGCTCTGCCAACCGCAGCTCGTGCTGGCGTTCCTTCTCCTGCTCAACTTCCCGGTAGAACTCCCGAATCACTTGATATCTGGCCCCTCGCTGGGCATCACCGAGCAGGGCAATCCGACGCCGCAACTCTCTGAGGCCAGCATCTTCCTCCACCTCTGCGCGGACAGGGCTGGGGACGGGCGTCGCCACCCCGTCCTTATCCATCCTGGTCAGTTCCTTGATCAGGGTCTTCCTCTTTTTGTTACCCGGCGTTCCTCCCCGGTTCTCCAACATCCCACGCAGGGTGTCCCTGTCGTAGTGGGTGTACACCGCCATGGCGTAGGTCTCCTAGGGGCCGGCAGAGAGCGATCCCACCGCTGCCACCAGTATGACGGAATGGAGATGTTGTTCCGCCTGCGGGTGTGCTCAATCTGCGTGACCCCTTCGCTTACCGCTGGCCCGACTACCGAGTGACGCGCACCCGGCGTCTCGTGCGGCCTGGCGTGACCCTGGGGAAGGGTTAGCGGGCGGTGGAGGGGACCCCTGCCTAGAACCAGCCCGACCACTGAGCCATACGGCACTCAGCGTCCCGAGCAGCTGGTTCACTGACCTTGTGGGATGTGGGACGTCCGTGGAGATCGTTCTGCCGCGGAGGAATATTCGTATCGGATGTGGGAAACGTTTCGGATCTTGCGGGAAACGTTTCCGATCGCGGTGCGGGTAACTCTTCGGATCTCGATGGAAGAGCTCTTCGGATCGGATCGGAGCTGAAGGAACTTCGGATCTAGCAGGAAGGCGCGAGGGATTCGGATCTTCCCGCAATCCCTCGCAATACCGTAGCGCGGTACGTGGCCGCGCCCTTCGGTTCGGATCTCCGACTCTCTGAGAACCGAATCTTCATGCGCTGCGCCTCTGCCCTGCTACACGATGCAGGCACAGAGCGCTCGCTTCGGTTCGTACCTGGATGGACACCGTACTCTGAGATCGCGAGGGACTCTCAGATACGAAAATACGGTGGAGAATAAAGTCACACCAGTCAAAGCTGAATGCACTGCAGAATCTGCGTTTATTGTTTACAGTCCAAGCATTTATTTACCTCTGCACACATTAGAATCAATGGGACTCCTTGCCCGCCCTCTCCAGGACCCATTGGCCCTTGCCTTCAGGGAGTCGCCAATTCGGACCGGATGGTCCGAATCGGCCATTTTCCGAAACGCCAGAAAATTCCAACTGCCGCCACAAGGATCGGAAAATGGCGGCGAGCAAGGCAACAAAGGGGAAAAATACATTACGCAATAAATCAACGGGGACACTTTATATACACCACACAATCACATCTATAAAAGTACTTGTAAAACTGGGTGCGTGCCACCGCACCCGAGTGTCCATAGCCACCACTGTCACTGCACCGCCCCTGGCTGAGGGTGCTGGGCCATTCCGTGACACATGTGTTTCCCTGTGCTGCTTTCCCTGACATGCAGCTCAGGGGTTAAGTTCATGGCTCGTTGAGCTTCTGCTGGTGATTATGGGCTGATTTCACCCCTATATAAAGCCATGGGCCCATATCACCATGCTCTTGCATCCTGGTTCACTTCAGCTACAGATTTGTTCCTGAGAGCTCCCTGTTTTCTATCCTAAGTGCTTTCTCAGTGTTTCCCCCTTGTCTGAGTTCTAGGTTTCTGATTGACTTCCTGGTATTGACCCTCTGGCCTGGCTGACGGATTTTCTCTGGTGCTATATCCCCGCTTTGGCTCAAGGTATACGTTTTTGGTTTTGACCCCTGGCTTATTTATTGACCACTCTTCTGGATATCCCTAGCTGTCCTGTGCTTATCGTATTATATGTTGTGTGTCCCTGTAGACCACGGCTTTAGTATATTGAAGTCCTGCCCTGCAAGTTGTTGAGTATATTCTCCTTCAGGTGTCTGTGTTTTCCCAGGACTCTGCACGGCTACAAGGGTAACCTTTTTCTATTAGTGCAGATTCGGCCACTCTAAGGACCGATCTATCAGTATAGGGCTCCTTCGGTATTAGCCGTGCAGAGGTCCCCAGTGTCTACTGTGGTTTATTTACTTTTCCTGATCGTTGTGTCACGCATCTCTGCTTATAGCGGCTTTTCCTCTTACCTGGGCCCTACTTGGCGCATGCCAGGTACCGCCATAGTGGCTGAACGTGACACGTTACAACTTCAAGTTCCAACTTGGGCAAGACGAAGGAGAATGTACAGCCTTCACCTTTCCACTCAAGCTGAAACAATAAATTGTAGATTAAAACTAATGTTTCTGAAATAATTATTGATTGATAACTCCATATCGACAATCTCAATAAACAGTAAAATTTACATGGGAGGGCAAACCCAGAATAAGGGTGGGAAATATACTCCTCCATGTCTTTATTATAATAACGATTCCCCGTCATATTAATAGGGGAATCTGGAAATTATCCCACAAGACACAGAGGCTTACATTATGTGTGTTCAAAGCCTAGTTAGTGATTGTGATATGTGAAACACTGGTTTAAAATAAAATTCCCGAAATGTGGATTCCAGGGACCAGTCAGCTGTATTAATAATATCCTCTAACGACAGCCCTGTGATTGAGCCCAGAGGCCGTAGCACTCCGGGACGCGTGAGCTTGGAAGATGGAAACGTCACCCGGCCTCTGCCATTATCCATTTCACCCATCAGCCAGTGTCGTGTATGTGACTGGATTATAAGGTTTACGAAGTGAAATAAACAAATGGTTAGAGGGAGGTGCTCTATTATGAGCAGTAACTCTCATATTCTTATAAATGGTTAGAGGGAGGCGCTCTATTATGAGCAGTAACTCATATTCTTATAAATGGTTAGAGGGAGGCGCTCTATTATGAGCAGTAACTCATATTCTTATAAATGGTTAGAGGGAGGCGCTCTATTATGAGCAGTAACTCTCATATTCTTATAAATGGTTAGAGGGAGGTGCTCTATTATGAGCAATAACTCTCAAATTCTTATAAAATGGTTAGAGGGAGGTGCTCTATTATGAGCAGTAACTCATATTCTTATAAATGGTTAGAGGAGGCGCTCTATTATGAGCAGTAACTCTCATATTCTTATAAATGGTTAGAGGGAGGCGCTCTATTATGAGCAGTAACTCTCATTCTTATAAATGGTTAGAGGGAGGCGCTCTATTATGAGCAGTAACTCATATTCTTATAAATGGTTAGAGGGAGGTGCTCTATTATGAGCAGTAACTCATATTCTTATAAATGGTTAGAGGGAGGCGCTCTATTATGAGCAGTAACTCATATTCTTATAAATGGTTAGAGGGAGGCGCTCTATTATGAGCAGTAACTCTCATATTCTTATAAATGGTTAGAGGGAGGCGCTCTATTATGAGCAGTAACTCATATTCTTATAAATGGTTAGAGGGAGGCGCTCTATTATGAGCAGTAACTCATATTCTTATAAATGGTTAGAGGGAGGCGCTCTATTATGAGCAGTAACTCTCATATTCTTATAAATGGTTTAGAGGGAGGCGCTCTATTATGAGCAGTAACTCATATTCTTATAAATGGTTAGAGGGAGGCGCTCTATTATGAGCAGTAACTCATATTCTTATAAATGGTTAGAAGGGAGGCGCTCTAATTATGAGCAGTAACTCACATTTTATAAATGGTTAGAGGGAGGCGCTCTATTATGAGCAGTAACTCTCATATTCTTATAAATGGTTAGAGGGAGGCGCTCTATTATGAGCAGTAACCTCATATTCTTATAAATGGTTAGAGGGAGGCGCTCTATTATGAGCAGTAACACATATTCTTATAAATGGTTAGAGGGAGGCGCTCTATTATGAGCAGTAACTATATTCTTATAAATGGTTAGAGGGAGGCGCTCTATTATGAGCAGTAACTCAATATTCTTATAAATGGTTAGAGGGAGGCGCTCTATTATGAGCAGTAACTCATATTCTTATAAATGGTTAGAGGAGGTGCTCTATTATGAGCAGTAACTCTCATATTCTTATAATGCTTAGAGGGAGGCGCTCTATTATGAGCAGTAACTCATATTCTTATAAATGGTTAGAGGGAGGCGCTCTATTATGAGCAGTAACTCTCATATTCTTATAAATGGTTAGAGGGAGGCGCTCTATTATGAGCAGTAACTCATTCTTATAAATGGTTAGAGGGAGGCGCTCTATTATGAGCAGTAACTCATATTCTTATAAATGGTTAGAGGGAGGCGCTCTATTATGAGCAGTAACTCATATTCTTATAAATGGTTAGAGGGAGGTGCTCTATTATGAGCAGTAACTCATATTCTTATAAATGGTTAGAGGGAGGCTCTTATGAGCAGTAACACATATTCTTATAAATGGTTAGAGGGAGGCTCTCTATTATGAGCAGTAACTCATATTCTTATAAATGGTTAGAGGGAGGCGCTCTATTATGAGCAGTAACTCATATTCTTATAAATGGTTAGAGGGAGGTGCTCTATTATGAGCAGTAATTCTCATATTCTTATAAATGGTTAGAGGGAGGTGCTCTATTATGAGATGGAAGACTCTTCGGATCGGATCGGAGCTGAAGGAACTTCGGATCTAGCAGGAAGGGCGAGGGATTCGGATCTTCCCGCAATCCCTCGCAATACCGTAGCGCGGTACGTGGCCGCGCCCTTCGGTTCGGATCTCCGACTCTCTGAGAACCGAATCTTCATGCGCTGCGCCTCTGCCCTGCTACACGATGCAGGCACAGAGCGCTCGCTTCGGTTCGTACCTGGATGGACACCGTACTCTGAGATCGCGAGGGACTCTCAGATACGAAAATACGGTGGAGAATAAAGTCACACCAGTCAAAGCTGAATGCACTGCAGAATCTGCGTTTATTGTTTACAGTCCAAGCATTTATTACCTCTGCACACAATTAGAATACAATGGGACTCCTTGCCCGCCCTCCCAGGACCCATTGGCCCTTGGCCTTCAGGGAGTCGCCAATTCGGACCGGATGGTCCGAATCGGCCATTTTCCGAAACGAGAATTCCAACTGCGCCACAAGGATCGGAAAATGGCGGCGAGCAAGGCAACAAAGGGGAAAAATACATTACGCAATAAATCAACGGGGACACTTTATTACACCACACAATCACATCTAATAAAAGTACTTGTAAAACTGGGTGCGTGCCACCGCACCCGAGTGTCCATAGCCACCACTGTCACTGCACCGCCCCTGGCTGAGGGTGCTGGGCCATTCCGTGACACATGTGTTTCCCTGTGCTGCTTTCCCTGACATGCAGCTCAGGGGTTAAGTTCATGGCTCGTTGAGCTTCTGCTGGTGATTATGGGCTGATTACTCCCCTATATAAAGCCATGGGCCCATATCACCATGCTCTTGCATCCTGGTTCACTTCAGCTACAGATTTGTTCCTGAGAGCTCCCTGTTATTCTATCCTAGTGCTTTCTCAGTGTTTCCCCCTTGTCTGAGTTCTAGGTTTCTGATTGACTTCCTGGTATTGACCCTCTGGCCTGGCTGACGGATTTTCTCTGGTGCTATATCCCCGCTTTGGCTCAAGGTATACGTTTTGGTTTTGACCCCTGGCTTATTTATTGACCACTCTTCTGGATATCCCTAGCTGTCCTGTGCTTATCGTATTATATGTTGTGTGTCCTGTGTAGACCACGGCTTTAGTATATTGAAGTCCTGCCCTGCAAGTTGTTGAGTATATTCTCTTCAGGTGTCTGTGTTTTCCCAGGACTCTGCACGGCTACAAGGGTAACCTTTTTCTATTAGTGCAGATTCGGCCACTCTAAGGACCGATCTATCAGTATAGGGCTCCTTCGGTATTAGCCGTGCAGAGGTCCCCAGTGTCTACTGTGGTTTATTTACTTTTCCTGATCGTTGTGTCACGCATCTCTGCTTATAGCGGCTTTTCCTCTTACCTGGGCCCTACTTGGCGCATGCCAGGTACCGCCATAGTGGCTGAACGTGACACGTTACAACTTCAAGTTCCAACTTGGGCAAGACGAAGGAGAATGTACACCTTCACCTTTCCACTCAAGCTGAAACAATAAATTGTAGATTAAAACTAATGTTTCTGAAATAATTATTGATTGATAACTCCATATCGACAATCTCAATAAACAGTAAAATTTACATGGGAGGGCAAACCCAGAATAAGGGTGGGATAATACTCCCCTCCATGTCTTTATTATAATAACGATTCCCCGTCATATTAATAGGGGAATCTGGAAATTATCCCACAAGACACAGAGGCTTACATTATGTGTGTTCAAAGCCTAGTTAGTGATTGTGATATGTGAAACACTGGTTTAAAATAAAATTCCCGAAATGTGGATTCCAGGGACCAGTCAGCTGTATTAATAATATCCTCTAAACGACAGCCCTGTGATTGAGCCCCAGAGGCCGTAGCACTCCGGGACGCGTGAGCTTGGAAGATGGAAACGTCAACCCCGGCCTCTGCCATTATCCATTTAACCCATCAGCCAGTGTCGTGTATGTGACTGGATTATAAGGTTTACGAAGTGAAATAAACAAATGGTTAGAGGGAGGTGCTCTATTATGAGCAGTAACTCTCATATTCTTATAAATGGTTAGAGGGAGGCGCTCTATTATGAGCAGTAACTCATATTCTTATAAATGGTTAGAGGGAGGCGCTCTATTATGAGCAGTAACTCATATTCTTATAAATGGTTAGAGGGAGGCGCTCTATTATGAGCAGTAACTCTCATATTCTTATAAATGGTTAGAGGGAGGTGCTCTATTATGAGCAATAACTCTCAAATTCTTATAAATGGTTAGAGGGAGGTGCTCTATTATGAGCAGTAACTCATATTCTTATAAATGGTTAGAGGGAGGCGCTCTATTATGAGCAGTAACTCTCATATTCTTATAAATGGTTAGAGGGAGGCGCTCTATTATGAGCAGTAACTCTCATTCTTATAAATGGTTAGAGGGAGGCGCTCTATTATGAGCAGTAACTCATATTCTTATAAATGGTTAGAGGGAGGTGCTCTATTATGAGCAGTAACTCATATTCTTATAAATGGTTAGAGGGAGGCGCTCTATTATGAGCAGTAACTCTCATATTCTTATAAATGGTTAGAGGGAGGCGCTCTATTATGAGCAGTAACTCTCATTCTTATAAATGGTTAGAGGGAGGCGCTCTATTATGAGCAGTAACTCATATTCTTATAAATGGTTAGAGGGAGGTGCTCTATTATGAGCAGTAACTCATATTCTTATAAATGGTTAGAGGGAGGAGCTCTATTATGAGCAGTAACTCATATTCTTATATATAAATGGTTAGAGGGAGGCGCTCTATTATGAGCAGTAACTCATATTCTTATAAATGGTTAGAGGGAGGTGCTCTATTATGAGCAGTAACTCTCATATTCTTATATATAAATGGATAGAGGGAGGCGCTCTATTATGAGCAGTAACTCATATTCTTATAAATGGTTAGAGGGAGGCGCTCTATTATGAGCAGTAACTCTCATATTCTTATAAATGGTTAGAGGGAGACGCTCTATTATGAGCAGTAACTCACATTCTTATAAATGGTTAGAGGGAGGTGCTCTATTATGAGCAGTAACTCTCATATTCTTATAAATGGTTAGAGGGAGGCGCTCTATTATGAGCAGTAACACTCCTATTCTTATAAATGGTTAGAGGGAGGTGCTCTATTATGAGCAGTAACTCATATTCTTATAAATGGTTAGAGGGAGGTGCTCTATTATGAGCAGTAACTCTCATATTCTTATAAATGGTTAGAGGGAGGCGCTCTATTATGAGCAGTAACTCATTCTTATAAATGGTTAGAGGGAGGTGCTCTATTATGAGCAGTAACTCTCATATTCTTATAAATGGTTAGAGGGAGGTGCTCTATTATGAGCAGTAACTCACATTCTTATAAATGGTTAGAGGGAGGTGCTCTATTATGAGCAGTAACTCTCATATTCTTATAAATGGATAGAGGGAGACGCTCTATTATGAGCAGTAACTCATATTCTTATAAATGGTTAGAGGGAGGCGCTCTATTATGAGCAGTAACTCACATTCTTATAAATGGTTAGAGGGAGGCGCTCTATTATGAGCAGTAACTCTCATATTCTTATAAATGGTTAGAGGGAGGCGCTCTATTATGAGCAGTAACTCATATTCTTATAAATGGTTAGAGGGAGGTGCTCTATTATGAGCAGTAACTCTCATATTCTTATAAATGGTTAGAGGGAGGCGCTCTATTATGAGCAGTAACTCGTATTCTTATAAATGGTTAGAGGGAGGCGCTCTATTATGAGCAGTAACTCTCATATTCTTATAAATGGTTAGAGGGAGGTGCTCTATTATGAGCAGTAACTCATATTCTTATAAATGGTTAGAGGGAGGCGCTCTATTATGAGCAGTAACTCATATTCTTATAAATGGTTAGAGGGAGGCGCTCTATTATGAGCAGTAACTCTCATATTCTTATAAATGGTTAGAGGGAGGCGCTCTATTATGAGCAGTAACTAATATTCTTATAAATGGTTAGAGGGAGGCGCTCTATTATGAGCAGTAACTCATATTCTTATAAATGGTTAGAGGGAGGTGCTCTATTATGAGCAGTAACTCATATTCTTATAAATGGTTAGAGGGAGGCGCTCTATTATGAGCAGTAACTCTCATATTCTTATAAATGGTTAGAGGGAGGAGCTCTATTATGAGCAGTAACTCATATTCTTATAAATGGTTAGAGGGAGGCGCTCTATTATGAGCAGTAACTCTCATATTCTTATAAATGGTTAGAGGGAGGTGCTCTATTATGAGAAGTAACTCTCATATTCTTATAAATGGTTAGAGGGAGGTGCTCTATTATGAGCAGTAACTCATATTCTTATAAATGGTTAGAGGGAGGCGCTCTATTATGAGCAGTAACTCTCATTCTTATAAATGGTTAGAGGGAGGCGCTCTATTATGAGCAGTAACTCATATTCTTATAAATGGATAGAGGGAGGTGCTCTATTATGAGCAGTAACTCATATTCTTATAAATGGTTAGAGGGAGGCGCTCTATTATGAGCAGTAACTCATATTCTTATAAATGGTTAGAGGGAGGCGCTCTATTATGAGCAGTAACTCTCATATTCTTATAAATGGTTAGAGGGAGGCGCTCTATTATGAGCAGTAACTCTCATATTCTTATAAATGGTTAGAGGGAGGTGCTCTATTATGAGCAGTAACTCATATTCTTATAAATGGTTAGAGGGAGGCGCTCTATTATGAGCAGTAACTCTCATATTCTTATAAATGGTTAGAGGGAGGCGCTCTATTATGAGCAGTAACTCTCATATTCTTATAAATGGTTAGAGGGAGGCGCTCTATTATGAGCAGTAACTCATATTCTTATAAATGGTTAGAGGGAGGCGCTCTATTATGAGCAGTAACTCATATTCTTATAAATGGATAGAGGGAGGCGCTCTATTATGAGCAGTAACTCTCATATTCTTATAAATGGTTAGAGGGAGGCGCTCTATTATGAGCAGTAACTCATATTCTTATAAATGGTTAGAGGGAGGCGCTCTATTATGAGCAGTAACTCATATTCTTATAAATGGATAGAGGGAGGCGCTCTATTATGAGCAGTAACTCTCATATTCTTATAAATGGTTAGAGGGAGGTGCTCTATTATGAGCAGTAACTCATATTCTTATAAATGGTTAGAGGGAGGCGCTCTATTATGAGCAGTAACTCATATTCTTATAAATGGTTAGAGGGAGGCGCTCTATTATGAGCAGTAACTCATTCTTATAAATGGTTAGAGGGAGGCGCTCTATTATGAGCAGTAACTCTCATATTCTTATAAATGGTTAGAGGGAGGCGCTCTATTATGAGCAGTAACTCATATTCTTATAAATGGTTAGAGGGAGGCGCTCTATTATGAGCAGTAACTCATTCTTATAAATGGTTAGAGGGAGGTGCTCTATTATGAGCAGTAACTCTCATATTCTTATAAATGGTTAGAGGGAGGTGCTCTATTATGAGCAGTAACTCTCAAATTCTTATAAATGGTTAGAGGGAGGTGCGAACTTATGAGCAGTAACTCATATTCTTATAATAAAATGGTTAGAGGGAGGCGCTCTATTATGAGCAGTAACTCTCTCATATTCTTATAAATGGTTAGAGGGAGGCGCTCTATTATGAGAGCAGTAACTCTCATTCTTATAAATGGTTAGAGGAGAGCGCCTCTATTATGAGCAGTAACTCATATTCTTATAAATGGTTAGAGGGAGGTGCTCTATTATGAGCAGTAACTCATATTCTTATAAATGGTTAGAGGGAGGCGCTCTATTATGAGCAGTAACTCATATATTTATAAATGGTTAGAGGGAGGCGCTCTATTATGAGCAGTAACTCTCATATTCTTATAAATGGTTAGAGGGAGGCGCTCTATTATGAGCAGTAACTCATATTCTTATAAATGGTTAGAGGGAGGCGCTCTATTATGAGCAGTAACTCATATTCTTATAAATGGTTAGAGGGAGGCGCTCTATTATGAGCAGTAACTCTCATATTCTTATAAATGGTAGAGAGGAGGCGCTCTATTATGAGCAGATGAGCAGGTAACTCATATTCTTATAAATGGTTAGAGGGAGGCGCTCTATTATGAGCAGTATCACTATTTCTTATAAATGGTTAGAGGGAGGCGCTCTATTATGAGCAGTAACTCTCATATTCTTATAAATGGTTAGAGGGAGGCGCTCTATTATAGAGCACTAACTCTCATATTCTTATAAATGGTTAGAGGGAGGCGCTCTATTATGAGCAGTAACACATATTCTTATAATGGTTAGAGGGAGGCGCTCTATTATGAGCAGTAACTCATATTCTTATAAATGGTTAGAGGGAGGCGCTCTATTATGAGCAGTACTATTCACTCATAATTCTTATAAATGGTTAAGGGAGGCGCTCTATTATGAGCAGTAACTCATATTCTTATAAATGGTTAGAGAGGTGCTCATGCTCTATTATGAGCAGTAACTTCATATTTCTTATAAATGCTTAGAGGGAGGCGCCTATATTATGAGCAGTAACTCATATTCTCTATAAATGGTTAGAGGGAGGCGCTCTATTATGAGCAGTAACACTCATATTCTTATAAATGGTTAGAGGGAGGCGCTCTATTATGAGCAGTAACACATATTCTTATAAATGGTTAGAGGGAGGCGCTCTATATGAGCAGTAACTCATATTCTTATAAATGGTTAGAGGGAGGCGCTCTATTATGAGCAGTAACTCATATTCTTATAAATGGTTAGAGGGAGGCTCTCTATTATGAGCAGTAACTCATATTCTATAAATGGTTAGAGGGAGGCGCTCTATTATGAGCAGTATTCTCTCATCTATACTATAATAGAATAAGCCTAAAAAACGTCCGTGCCAAAAAGCCGTCTGCGCAGCATGCGCGACGGACTTTTGAAAGCGGCCGTTAAAACACACAGGTAGCTGCGCGTGCCGGCCGCGTGAAAAAAAAAAAAAAAAAACGGCACGAGCCGCGCGCAGCTACCCGTGTTTACACGGCCGCCAGATGCCCCGATCCTCCAGCGCTGACCGTCCTCCGGCTGCCGGCGGGCCTCCAGGCTCAAGGGAGCCCCCGGCTCGGTTTGGGCCTACGAGCCCAGCCGAGCCGGGGACTCGCCTGAGCCTAGAGGTCCGCCGAATAGGCCGCCGGCAGTCGGTCAGCGCTGGAGGTTCGGGGCTGAAGTTCACAAAACATACTCACCTAAATCGGCCCCGATCCTCCAGCGGTGACCGGCTGCCGAGCGCGGCTGCTCAGCCGGCCTCTAGGCTCAGGCGAGTCCCCGGCTCGGCTCGGGCCTACAGGCCCAGCCGAGCCGGGGACTCGCCTGAGCCTAGAGGGCGGCTGAGCAGCCCGCTCGCAAAAA